>DWMP01000076.1:0-12375 GCA_018245295.1 Agara epimachia | reverse complement strand
CCGCCAGCGCCCCCGCCGCCCGCGCGCCCCCTACCGACCTTCACGAAGGCTCGTCGTTAGCGACCACGACACACCTGACATTTTTAATACGTACATTGCTTGCATCGTTTAAGGTAACAATGACAATTCTAAATATCAAACTGTTAACGATAAAGGAGCTCATTGTTTAAATCCAAGCGTAATAACAATTATGGGTATTGGAAAAATTTAGATAAATAAACACTTTGCTCGCAATTGCGATAAGGCTGAATGGTTTAGACATCCGACATACGAGAATCTTCGATCTTTGTATATTATAATAGGAAGAGAGAGAAACGGCATAAGAGAAATATCTGTCAGATTAGTGATTTACCGTCATTAACTTTTTATATTACATAATGCAACAAAATAAGCATCACATAAAAAAGTTTTGAAAATGTGTGTGTTTCAATCTGTCCATTTAAAATGTTTTTTCTTTCAATAGCGCTACAATGCTCGCAATCGTACATACGTGTAGTTATATCGATTTGCTAATCGATTTCAAAGAAGAATGCAATACTTTCCTGTAAGTAAAGACTCGAATGCGCATCGAGCGGGTGCGTGTCTTGTTGCATTTTGCATGTACACTGTACATGTACAGGTTCACTCCGCGAGAATAAAAGATTGCTCGTGAGACGAGTCACGCGATGGTCGTCCGAGTGGCAAGTGTTGTATGAAACTCCGACACGGGCTCGGCGTGTGGAGGCAGCGCCGCACGTCGCACCGCGACGGTATAATTTCCTTTCAAATTATTACCCGTCGGTCAAGCGCGATCACTGGTGCGACTGAAATAGATCTTCCCACTTTAATAATATTTAAAATAGAATGCGACAACCTATTGTACTGTTTGTTTATTTTGTTTTTTGGCTAAATAGTAATGTTCAGTGCCGCTCTGCTGAATGATAGACTATATTTGTGTTCAATTAATGTGAAGTTTACTTATATAATGTGAATGAAGTTTTAAGTTTTCAGCTAACTTGAGACGCAGCACAGTAAGTCTAGGCTTCCATGTAGAGGGACGGATAAAAATCCAAGAAGCTTTCGTAATTTTGAAGGGTTTCGAGCACGAATGATAAATATGACAGTAAGTCCAAACTGGGTAGGCGTGGACCCGCGAGCGGCGCCGGGAGCCTGCAATTAGGTTATTCAATGGCGGGAGGCGCACTCACTCGGCGCTGCGCTGCTCCTGGATGTACCGACATACGTATTGTCACGCTTGCCTGTCGGAGCGATTCGCAGAGACTCAAGGTTTGCTCCGACCGCGACTCGACTCGTATACTTTTATCAAAGACGTCACACGGGCCCTATTGTAGTCAATTAGAAGTCCTATTTATTTATTTATTTATTTATTTAAGTAAGGGCACACCAACTAAGTACATAAATTATTAGCATATCATGATACATAGAACTTATCGTTTCATATTACGCACTTAAATTAAAGGTTTGCACAACATTAAAAAAAAGAAAACAGTTTAGAAACAAAAGCATTATCAGTTATAAAACTAAGCAGATGGACGGTAAAATAATAATAAAAACAATAAAAACGCTATTGACGCGATTTTCATTTAAAACGTCTCCGGATCGATCCTAGTACAATAACCAGTGCACCGACTACTGAAATATTTTCCGCCGATGAGAGTAAAACGTCGATGTCTGGCCTAACTTGTTTCATTCCAAACACAGTTCGATACAAATACTACAAAACACATATCAAGGAGTCTATTATTCACCGTGACGGCTCAGAAAGAATACCTGAAATTCGTAAACGAAAACTCGGACCCCTCTAATATAACCGACACTGTCGATCTAAAACTATGTATATCTATAATACAATGCATCCGCTCCGGTCAGCAGGGCACGCGGTGCTCAGTTGTGCGGGTTGTGGTATATCGATTATCCTTGGATATTATCGTTAATAATAACCGAGGTGGCTCCAATAGGCGCGCACCGGCGGCGTGGCGGCGGCGTGGCGGCGGCGGCGAGGTGGTGGCGAGATGGCACAGTGGCAGTGCAGCGGTGGCGAGACGCCGAAACACGCTAATTACGATACCGAGCGAGGAGCGCTACCTGCCCAGTACCGCAGGCCGCTCCGCTCTCCGGCTGCAATACTCCAGCTGCCTACAAATGCTACTATGATTAACTTTAAATCATATACGCTTCACTGTACATTTGAGAACAACAAATAATTACATTTGTCTGTAAGTAAACGAATAGTACAGCGTGCAATACAGTATACATAAATATTTAAATAATGCACGAATTTATTTTAAATGCACCTGAACTACTACGAATATAGTGTGTACCGTGACGATGTGCCAGAGTCGTACGGCCACAGCCCAGTCTGGATGTCATGGCCGTGCGCGTACTGCATACAGTATATTAATTGAGACAATTAACGTAGAAATAAATGGTGTTTAAGCAATTACTTATTTTCTCTGGCGGGCGCTCGTAAGCACCGCATATGCGTGATAGATCATATTTGGATTCGGACGGGAGCCCGCGGGTGATTGCACGGCGGTGGGTGGAGTCGCTCGGAGGCGAGCTTACCGGACGCATGCAACGTAACGCGAGCTACTAGCCGCGGCCCGCGAGCTCGTCCGCGCGGAATTACAACGGATTCCCGTACAAAGTTTTTATTTAATAAAGTGTACTGGGAGGCGACCGCCGCTACAGGGGACGGTTAGCGTCTGCTGCTTTAGTTCGGACGAGTTAATAAATAGGACTTTTAGTTAACATAAATTCGCAACAGAACCGCCGAAGATTAGTTTCTAAAAACGTATCATGTACTCGTATCATAATAAAACGAAGCCAATATTCACTTCGGATAGGCCTAAGACCGCACACATGTCTAACACACTTTTTACCTTCATATAATATTAGTATAAAATAGCGTGGGAAACATGTAAACCGTATTATAGAAAACTGTTTATTATGGAGATCGTTACGGCAATTTTAATCCTATATCCTGGAAAAATTAACACTCACGGGCGGCTGCAAAATGCATTAGCACCCGCAATTAGGCTTTCCGTTGAAATCTACCGGCCACTCGTCGCGCAAGCGAACTGCCTCTACGTTGTCATTCATTGTAGATTAAAACGAGTCCGGCGGATCCCGGCGATCGTCGTCGTGCAATATTGACAATCCAGTCGGATCGATTACCACATCGCGAGCCGCCGTCTGTTCGCCATTTATTGCGAGGGTTGCCATGTTCAATTTTGAAATAGCTTCTAAGCTATTTAAATGCAGTGAGCAGTAAATCGAGTCCGGTTTTTATTAATGCCGATACGCGAGCGACCGTTCGTACTCGCTTCTTATACGCGTTTAAGCCGCCGGTGAAGCTAGGCGAGCCGGGCATCGCGCGGTGGACCTCGGCGCGTATAGAGGTCCGCGGCCGTAGCGCTAATCGTCTCGTTAATGACGAGGCGCACGGCATGCCGCCATTACCGACGGAGCGCACGGCTCCGATTTAAATACTACGTATATTTGCGCCGTGTGGTTAAAACGCCATTTAAATGAAAGCACTTAGAGGTATTTAGCTCGCGGATTTTATTTGATTAATGAGTAGGTATACAATATCGAAACGCCGCGACCGATGCGCTCGTGTAGGAAACGTGGGACGTCGCGCCCGGGGTGCCCCGGGGATGCCGGGATTAAAAGTACTTACACTATATGTAGCTCCACCAATTCCACCATCTCCCGGCGCAAAGCTCAGCAAAATCGATTTCACCCTTCGACTGGTACCGATAAGGTATTAATGAGCATCAGCATTTGAGAAAAGACAGTGATTTTGAACTCACAAACGGTCGCATCGGCACGACAATGACAAGAAATCAACTTCACAGTAAACAGCCCGCCCGTCTCGTTGTGCCGACCACGTGTGTGTTATCCGGCCGGGTTCGCTCGCTCGCGTGTCTCTGCGTACTATCTTCAAAGCTAGCGTATGAAAAGCCTTGCAGATTCCAACTGAGCCGTAATATTTTCACTATTTAAATAAACTTTCATAGCAAAGTACTCTTCGGGACAGGTTTCGAGCACGCGAGTGCCGCCTGAGCCCGCGGAAGTGCCGCTTCCATAGAATTAGCTCAATTTTGTGTTATGCGAACAAATAAAAGAGATTTATCTTGAATTTTTGATCTAATTTTTGATTTAATTCAAAATGACTATTATCTATAAGGCGCACCACCGGTTAAGGTGTTTTTACAGAATAAAATAATAATATAATATAGTGGAACTGTAAGGAATCAAACCAAACTTTAATATATTCCCGGTAGTCGTTCATAAGCAAACATGTTTCTTCCGAATCGTAAGCGAGCCGTATTCGCTTGCGGTGATCGATCAAGGCGGAGGTCGGACGGAGGTGACGCGCTCGGTGTCGGCTCGCCACGAGCGCTTGTTTATTGCTAATGAAATGAGAATTGCAATCTGCAATAAACGCTCCACTATTTCAGAACGGGGCAGGGTGTGCAGCGGCAGATCGCGGAAACGACTCAACTCTTCAGAAACTCGAGTACTACATAAATAGATTAACAGAGTTTACATAGTTAATTTAAAGATTCCATAAATCGATAGCTTTCGCTTCTCTCACGCTTAAGGTTATAAGTAGTTCAGAAATGTGTAGTAATTTATTGCACACCAAATAATACAGCAGCTAGCGAAGTGCTCCACTGGAGCGTTCATAGGACACGGTAAAATAACAAAAATTACGGCCGATTTGAGCTCCAAGCGTCCACTTGGAGACTCAAATCTAGACTAGGTACTATTGTATCTTAAGATCCCATGTAGAAGAAGAAATCCACCCATTTCAGGGTTTTCATATTTATAGTGAGTTTGTAAAATAAGACAGTGCTAACTCTGATTAAGTTGCCTATTTTGTTGCGTCCGTAACATTCAACGAAACCTTCGAGCGCATAGCTGCAATTTCAATGTCACTTTTTAATCCTATAGCGGTAATTTGCAGCAAATCAGCGACCGCTCGCCGGCAGCAGCGCGTGGGACGGCCGGGGCTCCGTGTTCGGCGGCCGTCGTCGCAACCGTCGACATTTGAATTACCATTTCGACATGTTCCAGTCGATAGACTAAACATGGTTTTGTCATCGCGTTTAATTTCCAAGTGAAGCGCGAGAACCGAGTCGAGTGGCGCGGAGTGCCCTCGAACCCCGTCGGGAGCGCCGGCCGCGGGCGGGCTGACGGACACCGGCGCGAGGAGACGCACCGGGGCCGCCACGTGCACTTTGATGAAATGCCTCACGACAACAATACCTTACCTAAATTACTTGTGAAGAACGCCCCAAGAGGAGGAGTGCTGAACACACAATAATTATGCTCAAATATAAACTTGACTAGTTCATGAATTTCCCTTGAAAATTCTCTCTTGATAAATTAAATGGAACAAAATTTATAAGCTAAACCAGACCAGAAAGCGATCGTACAGTTAAATAATTATATTCAGTATATCGTAATGGCAAAATAGGGTATGCTCCAAAGTTGTAAATAATTTCTTAATGGTACCCTTATTTGTATAAATAAGTATATTATTTTCATCCAAAAACCGGTGAATCGACATACAAGTCTCAACCCTACGACTGTAGTGAATGAGAACGCGTGGAGAGCCTAAACGAGTAGGTCCCGCTGACGAGCGCAGCCCGGGCCGAGCTCCGCCGCCCTGCGCTTTGTTTATACTAGCACGAGACGCACCAAAAGTAATAAAGCTGAAGCTTAACATTGATGTGTAAATCAAAGAAAGTAAATGAAACAACAAAATACTTCCTGCAATTTTAAGACATCATTTAATCATCCTAATGACAGCGGCGCTGATCCCCGCCAGTGAGCATGGCTGGAAAAAATGTATATAATTCATGACCCCCTTGTTAGCAACGGCCGAGACACTTCCGATTGCCTTGTCGCGTTTTTAATATTAGCATTTTTCTCTGTCTACTTGTATTGGCCTATAGGCAATACATTTTTATTTTCTTTTCTTTCTTTCTTTTTTTCTTCTATCATCCCTAACAGACGCAAGCGTACTTTTACAGACTAAGCGATCGACCACCGGCCTTATCACCCAGGAGTCGGTCGCCATCGTCGCTCGAGGAGTCGAGGGGAGCTCCGCGCCAAGCGGCGGAGACGTAGCCAGCAGGGGCGTCGTGGCGGGCGGATACTCTCGAAACATCGTAATATTAACGTGAATACAATGATTGGAAGCAATAAACGTCTCGGAAGTATGTAGTGTACGTGGATGCCGCGACCCCGCTCGGATGACTCGCAACTCGGATGAACCCCGATATGCTAATTATATACACATGTAAAGATATCGTTATGTAGACAATGTTATAAATATGTAAATAACGGACAGTCGTGGACTTTACAAATATCGGAATCGAACCGGCAAGCGGCGGCTCCGCGGTCACCCTCGGTGCCCGAGGCGTCGACGGGCCACTCTGAATATTAAAAAAATGTCAGCTATGGGTTATCTAAGAATTCGTACAAGATGTAGAACAAATACTCAACTGTCGATACCTAAAAAACACTTCCAGCCGACCTGCGTGACGTTGACGGCTAAACCGTACCGGCTCGGCGGCCGATCGCCCATGTTTTAAACATCTTCGTTACAAAAAAGATATATTCTGAGTGCAGCAGTACAGGGACTGTAACACTTCTGTTTTATTAGATCGCTTCCTGCGCCGCGCGGCCCTCGCTCCGCTGCGACGACATCCTGCAACAAAAACTGGTATCCGTCTCGATCCTTTAGCTGCAAAAAATATATCTTAAGACGGCGATGGAATGTCTTATGGCCGTGGAGAAATTGCCTTTTTATTGAGTTTCGTTTATAAAACGTATTCTTTTGGTGTTTTCGAACGATCTAAGATCTAGATGTCGCAACGACAGTAAACGTTTACATAATTACTCGACGATGAGAGTGAAGAGGGGAAGTGTGAGATTTAGAGAGTAAAATGAAACGAACTTATTTAAAGTGCCCGAAGCTGTAGCGGCTCAACGGCTTCATTAAGTCGGAGATCGCGAGAAGCGTGCTGCAGTTTGTTTACTTTAGTGTTATGGCAGAGTTCCGAGACGTCGCCTAATTATTACTCATAAAGTTATGTTTCGAAATTCTCCCGGGACGAGTTTCGTCGTACATAAACGATTCGTCAACTTTTTCCGTCGCGTCGAGTGCTTTATCACAGAAATGAGATCGTATGCAGTAGTGCGAGATAACAATGTCCGGCTCCGAGCGGCCGCGTGCGCCCGCGTGACGCGCGACCTCGCCGCTCCCGGGGACCATTTGAATACAATGTTTATCGCTATTTCCACCATAACCGCCATCAATAATTCATAGGCCGATGTTCTCGCGCTCACACGCGCAAAAAGCAGATACATCTCGCGAACTCACCGGGACCCGAACGGATGTTTTATTAATATGACGTCGCCGATACATACGTCGCCATTAGAAATACATATAGATAGATGGCTCTCGTCGATAACCGGCCGCCGGAGACACCGCGCCGACGTCACGGCGGCGCCGAGCCTCGCGCCGCAGCATGGCAACACCGAGAGAACTGCTCGTCGAAGACGCGCGGCTTCTGTACATGGATTATATCATGTAGTATCTACATAGCTCACTAACGGAATATTTCTAAGTTGCTACATTGGTTATTGGGCCGCTTTTGAAAGAAATTCATATCGCAATGAAATACATACTTTAATTTAGTTGTCTCTAACAATTGAAGCATAAATGATAATAAAGTTTAGTCGGCGAACTGTCCGCGGGGACCGGGGCGATGCACGGTGGCTCCCGGATTGAGTAGAGTTTCCTTCGCAAGTACACAGTTACCCATTTCGGCTCCCATTCCTTCGAGTACCGCAAAAAAAATTCTTTATAAACCTCTATCTTTACGCCGATTTCCCAACAAACTACGACTGATTAAATATTTATTATATTTAAAGCAGATTATTATCGAAATCCACATGTTTATGTGAAGAAACAGTCGAAAGCAATTGTAATAGCAAATGTGCTTGTATACTTTGTTCTCTCTCATACAAATGCCGCCTTCGACCTGTGTGATATGTTAAATCTCATAGTAGTCCATTGCTCGTTATGAGAACTGCGGCGACGTCATTTTGTGCATAAAACTAGTGATGTATTCATTCATGCCGATGTTTCGAAAGATATCCTATCGAGCCATTCGTTTTGTAGTATGATGGTCCTATAATGCGCTGTTTGTAGGGAGCGCTTATCTGCGCTATTACCCGCCTTTTATCATGCTACAACCCATAGACAAACACGCCATTGTTCCGCCATAGACAAACTGAACTGTCTGCTTAATCGGCTATTCGCTTACAATCGAGGAGAATACTTCTGATTTTACAACGTTTCAAGTCATAAGTAAGGAGAGACTTCGGTCTAGTTACCGTCTTTCATTAATGGATAGTTCACCGACGACGGGAATGATGACCGCACGACGGGACGTTTTGCGCTTCGATTAAAAAATTAAGGCCCACTTGTACAGCGGCTGGTGGTCACATTACTCTGAATGGCGTCGGATGTAATATAAACTTTATTCATGGTGGACGGCAACGTTCGAAATATGGAAGCCACGTTTAGAAATGTTACACTGATAATCCACAGACAGATTTTAATTATTCGGACACGTTTATGAAGCTCATTAATATTCAACAGACTAACATTTTCACGTGATGTAAATTGAGTTGTAAAATTCAACGATAACTTTAATATTTTAATATAAATTCCTCTTCGAGGTCCGTTGCGAATTGCGCAGTATCAATATTCGACCGTTCCGTTTGCGCGTCGGTGCGCCGAGCGAGTTGAACTTCACGAGCTCTTAATATTAATCGTTTCTATTTACTGTTGTGTAGTGAAGATAAGAAATACAGCTTGCGCTTTAGAATTATTACGAGTCCGGGCAGATGCTCCGCCGCGCCGCGCTTCCTGCTTTGTTTTACTGTTAATCTTCCGAGCCCACGATCCCGGCCGCCATTCACACCGTGACTCGGACAAATCGCTCCACGGACTCTTTTGTCCACGAAACTCCTTTATAATCTGTGACATATTTGGTGTTACAAATGGCACTCGGTAATCCGCCATTCTTAATTCGAGCGATGACAAATATGGCGTCTCTTGTCAAACGAACGCGCCCACGCAACGCTTTGTACACTTTGAAGCAGAGGAAAGTTCAATGAGGATAATTGTTTCGTTGTTTGAATACCGTTTGGTAGTTAGCGACTAAGTAGCTAAAAAGACGAATGAGCGTTCGACACAGTGTTGAACGCATGTTACTCTATAAGACCGTGTGGGATGTTTATACACAATGACCGTAAATATTTTTAAAATAAAAATGTGACAAAGCATTAATAACATAATTAAATCATATTTACTTAACACTTACATGATTTCCTTATCGTTGACATAACGCTCACTTTAGTGGTCTCATTTACATAGTTGAATTTTATTATTAGGCATAAACTTCTCAAATCTTACATTACAATCGAAAACATGTTCCAGTATCTCCTCATCGTCGAGAAAGCGGACTCTAGTCGATGTATCTATCTGGTCATAGACAAACAAGATAAATTATGCTTCCTATAAAATTATACATTTGAATGGCTGTAATTATATTGAATCGACGGCAGCTCATCTATGAAGTTTAATTTAAAACGATTTGGGGCACAAAGAGAGTGTGTGAACACATTCGACAGCGGCGTGCTCGGCGGCGCTCGGCGGCTCTCGGATGGATTAGAGTCGCTTCAACGATCAAACACACGGCCAGCTCGCGAGCCGTTGATTAATGATTCTACTTGCCACAGTTTATAAAATAACAGTCGCTCGACGACCATTCGTGTACCTACGTAAGTTCTATGAAAGCGACAATATGATGATTCAAGTCCCAGTTTATATCGAGAGTGAGTGACCGTGTGCGTTAATATACTTTTTGGTAACAAATTTTACCCGGTAATTAATTAAGCAACAAAAAATAAACATACGGCCGCGCGCTGCGCGGAGGTGTCTTCGAGAAGGAAACATTTTTATCATCGACTCTTTAAATAAGTAGTTTCACTATTGAGTACGGCTTTCGTCTCAAAGCGAGATGAACTGAAGCTATGATTTGCCGGCCGGTCGATTTGACAGTAACACGCAGGCCGAGAAAGTATTATGGCGAACCGAGAAGTACATATTGCCTCGTGATGTTTTCCTGCCGTTCTAATGAGTCATTTCCAACGTCGGTGCAGCGAGGGCCTAGCGACGAGCAGAATGAAGCATGTGCGTGAAATTGACATACTGTTGTCGTAAGGCATGTCGTCACCGATCGCTCAACAAATTGTGCTCACTAATTAATTTCGGTCGGCAGTAACCGTACGCTTTCGGTTCATTAAATACACTGATTAATTGTGTTTCGAGTCGGTATCCCTCCAGATCGAGTCGGACCGACGAGTTTGGAGCGCTCGGGACGCGTCTCGATGAATTTGGTTCATGAAATTGACCATAATGGGGTCAGAGATATCGCGCGCGGTGCGACCGCTGCGTCGGTAGCTAAAGTGTCATTTTATTACTAATTAAGTAAACAAAGAATAGAAAGTTGTAATCGCATCGTACATATTTGAGAAGCAATTACTTGTGAAGCAATCTATTACGAATTTATTTACGATGTGAACCGGTTCGTCTTCGACGAGAGCGGTTCTGTCGTTTCGTGTCGTGTAGGTACTGTCGAGCATGTTGCCTTTAAACTTTGTTTGTTTCGTTGTCTAAATCGCGAAGGAAGAAATTGATAATGAGTATATTATAACAAAGCGTAGCAAATCCGACCGCCGCGTCGTCGGGACGTTCACGAGCATCAACACGCTCCCGCACTGTGTTGATGGTACTCGACCTCGCCCCGGCCCCGGATCGGTCCCGCCCGGGATCCTCTCGCGCTGCACGCGACGGGGAGCACGCGCGCCGGCTGCCTGTTTACGATGCCTTTTCATTATGAAAAAATATTTGTGTCGAGTTCATTTACCAAAGCGCAGGCTCTGTGCGGCTTATAAGCAAATCTTCACGCGCGAGTTTCGCAAACTAACATTGTAGCTATTATTATAGATGAGGAACAGCGCAGTATAAAAGTGAATTCCATGTCAACCCGTTCCTATATGTATCTACCCAACGATTGTCGAATGAATGAAAACGATTTCCACGTTTGAGAAACGCCGGTGCACACCGACGGACGCATCAGTGCGGGGAAACATTGCTTCGAGTCGACGGAGCCGTTCACGAGTTAATTAAAATCACAAAGCATCGGCTTTTAGTTTGGAGATCTGTATCTTAAAAGCTTCGATTGCGCTGCGGTCGCTTTTTTATTTACATCGCAGATAGAAATATAAAAACGAAGAGTGTGGCGCTCGGTGCGGCCCCGCCATTGTTTTTGGACGTTTTGTGCCTCGTTTGTTGCGAGCGATCCTCCCCAATAGAACGTTTCATAACTCGACAACGTGAGATGCCATATTAAAAGCACGATAGCCGAATGAAGCTCTCGAGCGGCGTCGGCGACGCGACGCGGGCGCATCGCGCTATGCGTTAACACGTTCATTGCTATTATCATTGTTATGAAACGCGTACCGTGCTACGTGGTGCTGCAGGAAATACAGAATCCGCCAGCGGAGACCCTGCGCTAGAGCTACGTTACGGCTCGGTTACGCTCGATACACTGTCTATATCGTCGTGTGCCGCCGACAGGAGTGAATGAGAGTGTGTTATTAGAAACGGTCGCAACAACCCGCGACCGACGCGTCGCATCTCGGCCGTCTCGACCAGTGATCGGTGTTCGCGGAGGCCTAAATTGATTCGTCGGCCGTAGTACGAGACGAGGAGTCACGAGACGCGCTGCGCTGTGACCGGAGCGGGCGCGATCGAAGGCGCTACAAAGATGGAAACTTATTATTCATTTTTATATAGATACTTCAAATTAGTATACACCGCTAGTCACCGAACATCATAATCGGGAACTTAACCCGAGATTCGTAGTAGGTACGATTTACTGTGGGTGACTCGGGTTAAGTTCTCATTTTCTAAGAAATTCACTTATAAAACTACTCTCTAGGTTGTAATAAAATATTACGCAGTTCACCAAGTTTTTGTTGGTCATAGTACGAGCTCTGCCCAGTTCAGAATCAGAAGATCGCGTGTGAAGCTTGTCAAGCTATGATTATTATAATTTGTTGCCTATATCGAATAGTCTGCTGTAATTAATTATGCGAGGTGAACACGCCGCTCAGTGTACTTCGGCGCCGGCTCTAGCTGCAATAATTACGAGAGCTCCGTAAAAGGATATTACTGTACTGTTACTGCGCATGCAACGGGGCCCAATGCCGTAA
>DWMP01000075.1:0-12377 GCA_018245295.1 Agara epimachia | reverse complement strand
CAAAAGTAATATTCCTACCAAATTTCAAGTCTCTAAGTCCTATGGTTCCCGAGATATCGTGATGAGTGAGTATATACGTGGAAATCTCCTATACATATATATATATATAGATTTATATGGTCGGCAAATTTTGGCGTAATCACAATGTCTCCAGTCCGCAACTACGCTACATTAATTTGCATTTAAAGTCGTTTTTATATTGGATACGACTTCACAAAATCCAATCACGATTTTTGACAAAACAACAAGTAATGTTCTTGTCACATCACGGTATATTAATAAAAATAATAATAGCCTCGTAAAATCATAACCTGTTGCATGTCATATACATGCTATTGTATTAGCGTTACAACGAAAATAATAAGCAATGATGGTTTTTTCTAGAGCATTCGATATTTGCATATTTTTTTTACCGTTAGTAACTCGCTGCGGTAATCCTGCATAGCAGATCGATGAAGTGGCAGCGATGACTTCATGATTATGTATAAAAAAACAATTTATAATCAATTTACACATGGACAAGTGTATACAGATAAACAGGAAATATTCTTTTTTATTCAATAGGAAACAATACAATTAGATCGCAGCGTATTTACCTACAAAACGGTCTACGATATGTTGTTATATTGTTGATTTTAGTGTAATAATTAAGTAATCATATAATAAATAATTATGATAAATTTGAGACAGTAAAAGGCAAAATATGGATTGAACTAATAATCTTTAAATGTACCCATATTTGTGCAAATAAAAGTATTTGTCTTTGTAATAATGATAGTATTCGGATTCAGATTAGGAATCCAAACTTAGCGCGTACCTGGAAAAGGTTAACTTAAGCGTTTTTAATATTAAATATCACACACTATAACCGGCACATAAAACTTAACGAGGTAACTGCACACCTTAATCTTCTTCATAAAGTAGATGAAGACATCAACAAAGCCCAAATCTAGTTTAACGATCAACTGTTGGACACTAACAGCCAATACAATAACAGACACTAGCAACTTTAACTCCTGGATAATTTCATCAGCTCTATCATACTTCAACCGCGCTATGTTGGAACAGGTGAAAGCTACTTCATGCGGGTAAATCACTTTAAAAGCGATTTTCTTCCATATCGTGCATGGATATAAAAAGGCTGCACTTTGTAGTACGCAACGAACCGTTAAATGTGTAGAATAATATGCCAAAAGGCTTATGTAAGTGTAACGGACCGACCGTGAAAGATACTACCTTGACCCCTTAGTGCATCCGCTGGGCAACGCTTCCAACTAAAAGAGAGACCAAATTGAATACTCACGTATGTTTCAAAAACACAAAAACAGGGCGCGCGATTCGTCCGAAAATGGATGGCTTTCAATGTATCGAAAACAGCGCTTTAAGCCTCCTTTTGCGTTACCTTAACGCTTACGTCTTTTATGTTCGCTTCATGTCCTAATCGTTCAAAGAATAAGCAGTTGCTTCATACATTGTGGACATATAAAAAATATTGCAACGGATTCAAAATTCATGGTCCTTGTATGGAAGTCACGTTTAGTATACTAACCATAAATATAGGATTTTGAACTATCTGATATACGAGCACTTACCTATTTTAGAAACCTTAAAAATGTCTCAAAACTACATCAATACTATAAGAAGGAACATAACTGTTTATACAAGTCATCGTCGACCGGAATTTTTTACTCGACCTTCAATGGAACAAATTATTTGTTTGTCTCTCTCTCGACATGTTATTTGACATTGCGAACTAATGACTTTACACTTCACACTCTGATGTCGTTTTTCTTGGAGAAGTCTTTATCGCTTGAAAAAAAAAATGTTCGGTGTTGTACAACAATACAGAATCGAACACGCACAACGACAAGTTGCGTACGCGCTCAGGTTGGAATTGTACTCGCACGTTGCTAACGGAATGTTTCAAGCCTAAAAAAATGTAAACCTATTTATCTTAATTGATCAACGAGCGATTACAATCTTTTAAAATAAAGCGACGCCAACGTTCAACAATCGTTTAAAAGAAACAAAACTAACTCCAGCGGTCGCTGAACACATAGTCTAGCAGTGGAACGTGAAAAGGGCTGACGTTAATTAAATCAGGCCGTATATACAATTCACTCTCTCAAACTGTACCCGAGTTCAATGAATGAACAAAGCGTACAAGGGAGGTACGGCGCTTTGTGCGCTCATGTGTACGCGTATAAATACGCGCGAGTAGGTAGTAGGTGGCTACATCCAGTTCGCGAGGTAGCCCGGCAACACAACAACAACAATGGCGGCGCGCCCGCGCAGCGCCAATTGATCCAATTGATCGATTCCTCGCTTATTGCCGCCCGCAGCGCGTGCGCACAACTTAATTCATTTCACATTCGAATCACCTCCGTTTCTATTGCCAACGTGCATTCGAAATTTATGTATCGATTTATCAATACTTAGCAACATTTACTATTGCTGTAGCAGTTATCAAAATATCTAATTCAACGATCGTGACAAATATTGTACATAAATATTATAGGTACTTAATAAAACTTTCTCCGCTGATACGGACTGCAGCGAAGAAAAGTATAAGTGGCCACTGAGAAGAGCTGTAGACTAGACCGTTGTATATTAGAGTAGAACGCAAAACTGGACGGAATAATTGCAATTATTACCAGCGTTACAAATAAATTATGCATAATAATTTCGATTTCGGATAAAACAGTGTTAATTCATCATATCATTGTATATTAAAATTATTTGATTTTAGTTAACCCCACACTGATTAATGTACTGTAATTTACCACACCATTTTACAACGTAGATATCTAAAGAAAGAATAGTGTAACAATATACGAACAAATCTAGCGACGAAAGAGTACAGCGCTCGTTATGATATAGAATAGGGAAGATACATTCATTTCGAAACACAAAGATTAACTGGCTGCATAATCAGTGACCGCAAACGGTATTGTAATGGCACCCGGTCCCGCCAGCTGCAGACACACCAACAATGACACAAGGGTCAAGAACGAAGCTCGTGGGAAAACATATGACCCTGAGAGATCTCGGTTCGTGACAAAGAACAGTTTAAAATAAGAGATATTTAAAAAAAAATTAATCCTCCTCGCGCACAATATTAGCAGCCATTTCGACTAACACATCTTAATTATATTATAAAATGGAATCCACGAACGACAGTATTACATACAACACCATTTAAAAATGCCAATGGTGTCGCAGTCGTCGGAACAACTATTACCTACTTACCATAAAAAAAAATATCGATAAAAACATCATCACACTGTCCACGTAGACTACGGAAGCACCAAAAAACGTAATTTGCATGAATTGGACCAAAAAAAAAACAGCCATTCCTATTCAAAAGAAACAACAAAGCTTCATTATGGAAGACTTATGGAATAATACGCAATAAAAACATTGGTCACACGACGCTGTTACGAAATTAAATTATAAGCCCGCATGGTAACTATTCTCGTTAATCGTTAGTATGAAGTCGTTAAGGAAACAAATGACAACATCGTGAACTTCGCTGTCGGGTCTCCGGACGAATTTACCTAAGTAGCAGTAAGCTAAGACACTTTACGCGTTATAAAAAAAATGCAATATAACTTAGAGACATGAATTAGAAATAGACAAAACATACGGTTGCCTAAACAGCACAACTCCTTAGTCTTTTATAATTGCGGACATCGAACACAAAAGATAAAATAACTCGAAGAAGAATAATAGGATATTCAATAAAAAGTAAAGTGAATTAAAATTAAAACGGAAGCAAGACGCGTTTATAAATAATTATAATACAATTATTATTGTTTCACTGGCCTACATTCAAAGTGCATAATTCGCTGGTGGTTAGTCACAGCAGTTGTGTGGGACATATTATTTACAATTGTATTTACCTCCTTCATAGTTAGGCATATAAATACTTTTCGGTTAAGTCTCAGACTTATATGATTTTATAAAGACTAATAATTTAAGAACAATAAAAATATACTTCTTTTTAACTATTTAGCGATTTAAATTTGTAAAACTATGAAAAATTTAAAGCGAGATCGTAAAAATCGTTGCGAGTTGAGTCGCGTGGTAGGGACGAGCCGCGGCGAGTGCAGTCGCACCGAGCGAGGGGGCCGGCGCGGCGGGCGGTGACGTCACCCGCGTAATAATTTCCATTGAGACGAGCATGCGCGAACTGAGCCGATGGCACCCGAGCGCCACCAGACCGAAGCCAACCAGTTCTACATATTTTCTAGTACGCGATCGCCACTTTGTAAGCTCGCTCGCAGCGCGCACTCCGTCACATAAAATAACAATATTCTAATCGAGATTGTAACCGTCCGAAGTGTAGAGTGACAGTGTGAATGAAGTTTGAAAAGTGATGCTCTGCCCGGAGTGTATGTCGCGCATGTCACCATTGTAGTGCATCAGGCGGGGTGCCACCGTGACCTCGTTCAGTTTGTGAATTCGCTGGACGCGGGGCGGGCGCTCCGACTTTCTATCGGGCGCACGGGACGACCGACTGTCGAGCCATCGAATCGATGAAGAGCTGCGCTCGGCTGGAATGTCAGCTCGCACATTGATCGGGTGAGTCCCGGTTACCGATTGGCGACTTCCGGGCGCTTTCTATTACAATGCAATTGCAGGAATGTAGGCAAGTTCGAATCCATACTGAAACATGTGATTGTGCGATCTACATTTGTAAATCAGATGACCACGTATATCCCAGATGTCGTGCGACAGTGAACACTAACCGCTAATTAGCGAGTGACAAAAGAGAGCAGGAGCCCCGCGCGCCGCGCTGCGCGCCAATCGTTCTCGGTCTTTAACCTGTACCTGCTTGCATCGTCAGTTTGTTTACAACGTACAGAATCGGCTACAATCGTCAAAGTCGTTAGTCATCCTATCATAATGAAAATAATAAACGATAATCATTCCCGGACATTGTTTACTTAGTTAAAATACGTGTAGTACGTAAATATATCATAAGAAAAAACATTATAAATATATATATTACATACATTAAACACGCGAACGTGAACATTACGCGTTCGCAAATTCGATACGGAAATTAAACGTTAAAATATCGGTTTAGTTTAATGTAAATGTGGCAAAATATTATTAACATATCAAAATATACGAACATAAAGTAAGCGTAATATAAAGATAGGAACGAAACAGATAACTTGATATGAAAGATAATGCAAGAATACACGGCAAAGAATATTTGCCCGAACGAGAAACAATAAATTCGTAAGTGACCCTCATTTCACCTGGTGTTACGTGGGTCATGGTAGGCCATTGAGGCATCTAATATCAGAGGAGAATGAAGTTGCATGTGCGTCACAGTCGCAGATTCGTTGCTCCGGAACATGAATGTGATTAATTCATGTATGTTCACTAAACTATTACTCAACGATTAATATATTGTTGCGAGGCCGCCCAAATATGTATAGCAGAGGTGATCCTATTGCAATTAAACCCTATACCTACCTACAGCTTCTAATAACACCTATCTAAAATATGATACAATGAAAAATAATAACAACACCTATATCCAGACAAAACAACGCTATAAATGATTTTTTTTTCACATTTTCAGGCTCGATCCAACCCAATGGTGATTGGATGACGATCTCAGCACGCTCCCTAGACAAGGAGCCGTCGCCGCCTAAACAGATCAACTTCGCGGAGCCTCTCGTCGAGTCGGTGCGCGTGTACCTGGCCAATGAGCTGCCCGCGAAGCAGCTAGCGTTGCTGCCACGCGCGCCCTCGCCGCCTACCCGCCAGCCTTCGCCGCCGCCGCACTGTGATGTCGACATAGCTACTCACACAGCACACGAAGAGATCAAGGGTATTAATTTCGAACCACGACTCAAGCGGAATGACTTGAACAACAACGCGTCGCGGCGCCACAACGACGCCAGGCAGAGCGGCGAGATGCCCAGTCAGGCGGAACTCATGCAGCGACAACCGCTACTGGCGCGCAATGTCAAAGCCGACGCGCCGCAGCCCACCACCGACGAGTCCGATCCCGACCAGGACCATTCGCCGCAACGCGCGCACGCCGGCGATTTTATAGTAGAAATTCCTCCCGGAACGGTCAGGGAGGAGAGATACCCCAAGGAGATAGGGAAAACGATAATATCTTTTTTCTTCTTGTTTCTGTGCGTGTGCATAAACATGATGTCCCTGTCGTTGGTGCACGAACGGCTACCGGATCGGAATACGACGCCGCCGCTCAACGACATTATATTGGACAATGTCGCCGCACGGGACTGGGGTCTAGCCGTATCTGAATACCTTATTATGATCTCGACGACCGTCGCAATGTTGCTCGTCATCTTTCATAAGCACCGTTTCATCGTAGCGAGACGCTTGTTCCTGATCATAGGTCTACTGTACCTGTATCGGTCGGTGACCATGTTCGTCACTGTCATGCCCGTTTCGAGTATAACATACTTCTGCAGCCCTAAGAGCAACAACACTACGCCACTTCTAGTTATAAAAAGGATGTTTTATCTAATATCCGGTTTCGGACTATCAATAAATGGAAAACATACTTACTGCGGTGATTACATATACTCTGGACACACGATGGTGTTAGTTCTGAGTTACCTGATAGTCGCCGAGTATTCACCGAAAAAACTGTGGCCGGTGCATTGGGCAATGTGGGGCTCGGCTCTGCTCGGCGTGACGTTCGTGCTCCTCGCGCACGGCCATTACACGGTGGACGTAGTGATTGCATACTACGTGACCACGCGGCTCTTCTGGCTGTACCATTCACTGCTGGTAACGCCGCACCGGAGCGGCAACGGATACAACCAATACATGATCCAACGGGAGTGGTGGTACTGGCTGTTCACATACCTGGAGGGCAACGTGCGCGGGCCAGTGCCGCGTCGGTACGACTGGCCGCTGCCATGGCCGCGCACCAAGCTATTCAGCCGGCTCAGCTAGTGACGCGCGCGCGCCCTGCCGCCGCCGGAGCGCGTATGACGCTCACCTTCTGCGAGTGCCGCTTCAACACCTGCAGCTCCTTCGGACTGGTCCGCGTGCAGATGGCCAACGTGAGCGTGTAGTCGAACTGGTGCACGATCAGATTCAAGTAGACGGTCTCCTCCCAGTCGATCTCGGGGTCGCCGATCGGCAGTTTCTTGGAGTCCTTGCGGAACACCTCGACGTCCGTCTGCGAACAGGCGCGGCCGGCAAGGCGGCGAATAAGCGGCGGTAACTCTCCGGGCGCCGCGATGGGACATAAGTTTGGCTGTGCTTTGTGCGATCGTATAATCGTGCGGACCCGCGGGTCCGCTGCCTGTGAAATGTGATAACTCTACGCAACTCTAACCTAGTGCAAACCGTTCTACACCGACGACCTCGTATGCTTTTATTGTTGAGTAGAATTAAGGTTCGATTTTTATTTTACCGAGAACAATGATCGATCAATTACTGTCAACTGTTGATAGAATTTTTGTTTTTTGTAAATTTTATATTTTATAAGTGGTTATTGATAAATCTCGAGTCTAAAAGGAACTTACTATTTATTAACAAAATATACTGTGATTAGTTTTTGAGGTGCGATGAGAGAATGTCCGCGATGTGGTCCGTCGCGAGCCGCCGTGCTCGCGACGGCCTTCGCTAGTAAGTACATACTTGTTCTAATAGCAGCCTATTGTAAGAAATAATATTTTTATATTGTTTAAAATAAAGTACATAATTACTGTTGTCGAAACAAACTTTTTGTATTTCCAAAGATTGTCTGAAAAATTTTTGAGATATTAATCCAAATGGTGCTAATCAGAGGAGTAGTTCGGAAACAGAGATTTGTAGTAGCTAATAAAAAGCACCTAGGCTATGAGAGCGACAGAGCCAGACAACCGACTCTTTCGACTAATACAACTCATATGTATTTTTCTGAACTTGCACGAGTTTATTGAACGATAACATTTTATATTAAATCTTCTTTAAAAGTAACTGAAATCATACTAGAACAATTGTACACGTAGACAGCGTAATATATTTTCAGACAACATAATACTTTTTAAATAAGTAACTTGATCAAACTATAGAGTGAAATTTTATTTTTATAAATTGCTACTTAATTATAATTCTAAAATTAGATCCGAAATAACACTGTATTTACTCTGAAGGAACACCTGGCGGGCGAATGTTGCACTTGTGATATACGCCAAAAAAAATTCATATTGAATACATATAATAAAAATGAATCAGATTAACTAAATTATCAGAGAATGTTGGCTGAAATTCCTCATATCTAACAGATAAGTAGTATTCGCGCGTCAGGATCAAATAGTTGATAACAAGACACGAAAGTACCGTTGTCATTTTAAATATCAGATAAACTACATATATTTTAACACTAGATCATATATAAGATCATAATATTTATAATAATGTGTAACGGAGACGCAAATTAACTTTTGTTACAAATATACGTATGGGCAGTAATTTCAATTAATCAAACTGTTCTATATGCTTATTTGATTGCACTGAAAAGCTCTCGATGCCGATGTGAACGAAAAGAAACATACCTCATACTTGGGCAGGTAGCGCGAAGAGCCCTTCACGTGTCGCTTTCTCACGAAGAACAGCAGATCGTCGCAGTCTATTGACTGCTCCTCTTGGAACAGAAAGTGACGCACGAACAGGTCTGTCCAATACGTAGTCCCCTGTAGCACCACAAATCCCGACTCTGCAATATAACCTGTACTGAAACAGTACGCTCGACACCGTGCGTACGTAATGATTTAATATTCAACGTCTGCGTGTACATCGACTTGCAAAGAACGGGCGGATGTCGGTTGATATTGTTAGATGAAATGTCGCCTAAGTTGCAGCATCGAATTCGTTTGTCATTCCATTTATAGATAGTTGAATTAGAAAAGAAAAACTGGTTCAAAAGTGCCTTCGATGATCATTTGATTAATTTTTAATGGTAGAAAGTAGCTGTAACTCGAATAGTTCGTCGACACTGTCGCCTTTACGTATTTACATACAATTTGTTGTTGTGAACATTGAAAGTTTTTATAGATTTGAGCTTATTATCTCCGTCTGGTTAGAGATAAGTCCGTGGCCGAGGTGTGGGATCGTCACCGAAACATATTTTTCCTCGCTCATGAGGTATATATAATGCAAACTAATTTTATCTGTCGTTTTTATGTCAAATCTGTTGTACTACGATGCGTTAAAGTTACCATATTCCGATAAACATATTTGTACCCCCATTGCGATAAGTTCAATATAACTTATAAAGTACATGGTATGTAGTATTTAGATAGCAAAGTTTTGTTATGAATATATAAAACAGACAAACGGCTGACAGCTTAACTATTGAACAGTTCAGTTGTAACGCTTTTAATGATTCCTAATGAATTTTTATATGTCCAAAAATATATGAATTATATGTAAAGAGATATAGATTTTGTTGGAATTAATGTCTTGAAGGTTGTTAGTTATGTATGTAAATAATAATAATTATAATTTATTGTTAATAAAATCACATGAAAAACCTCCGAGAGGAATGTAGCAGGTGTAGTCAAACATATTTGGTGATATTGCTCAAAATCGCCGAGAATCACAGTTCAATTCTTTTCATAGTTATACAGCTACTTCTTAATCACCGTCAAATCATATGATTGGTAACAATATTAAACCATAAATGTAAAATATACTCTATGTCATGTTATCTATGAAATGTTAAAGAATGAGACTGTGATCCCATGGAAATGAATTTGTAAAAAGAGAATTTCAGTGAAGACCAACAGATCTGAGACTTTTACCGAGCATTCAACTTTAATTAAAAACAAAATGGACAATCATAGCTTTAACTTAACTATTATTCATAACTTAATATTCCTTCATAGTAGAATTTGTTTTTAATTAAAGGTGAATGAGAATCAATGCTGTTAAGAAGTGTTAACTTTTTTTAAATTAAATACCTATCTAAACTGGCTTACTTTTGCAATACAATCAAATCGAGCATGATACTATCTTGTTTGTAAATTGTTAACAAAGCTTAAACCCCACATTCCGAATCTGTGAGGACCCTTTTATATTGTGTAAATAATGAAATAAAAAACGAATGGGCCAAAACAATAGTATGTTATTGTAAGGTTCCGTAGGGATACCGAACATTGTTTCAATGAGGCTCAACGTAAAATTTACAATGCGTTTAATAAAAACCAAACCAACCCACAAATATATATTATCTCATACTGTAACTATTGTGATGGTTTGTAAAAAAATATTCACTTGTTTATTAGCAAAAATTAAGCGCAGAATTTGATGTTGATAAATGTTTTTAATTTGTAACATGTTTAGAATAGGTTGAAAGATTACATCAATGAATGATAATGTTAACTTTAATTAACCGGGATGATAAGTCTGTATGATTGTATACATAACAGAGCTGGCCTGACGCGACAGCCTAAAACCAAAGCCCTATTGGAACCTAAAATGTATAAAGGAATCGTGTTATATATAAGTTATACTTGAAAGATGTAACTAACTATAAATTTATACCATTGCTGTTGTAAAATAAGATAAAGTTCAATAAATGTTTTATGTAAAATTTGTTACATCATTTTTGTAGTAAACACCCACGGAATACATGAGTGTCAAATTATAATTAATCTCAAGTTATATCAGAAAATATAAAACAAGTCTGCTATATGCACTGATGCTTGGCATATACATTGTGGAATGAGACCCAACTAAATTTAAAGGAGCTGCTGCATCATTTGAGGATCTATTTATCTATTTATAAATGGCTGAAATTATTGTAACGTAAAGATATTTGGCATGTTCTCTCTCGTAACGGTGGAAGGCCTGGAGCCTACTCCTGAACACTGTTCCAGTGCAAGATGGTGAAGATATTGATTAGAAAACCACCTAAGCTTCAGATTTCTTTTAATCACCTTTATATAGACTTCGATGAGTTCTACCTAGCAGTAATGTTAGGAATCAAGTTTTTTTATATAGCCTCTAAAAAAATTGATGGAAACTGACACAAAATTTTCTAGTAAATATTACAAATACACATGTCCACATCGTCCAAGTGTCGGCTTAACTTTACAGATTGCTTGCAATGTGTGACTGCTTTAGTGCTATGAGCTATTTACATATCCCACTTATATATATATATGGGTGAGGGTGTTATGATTATAATGCACTAAATATGATACTTGTATACCATAATAAGCAGCCAACTTAAGAAATGCTTACGTGTTAGCTTAGAAAAATTCTTAACAATTTCTGCATTTAAAGCATCATTTGTAAGAAGAACTTGATGTCTGTTTATAACAGACATCAACATGAGCCTATTAAGCAGTAAAAAAAAAGAAAAAACAGAAACAGGCAATGACTATTTGTTCTTACAGAACTGTACTAAGGAATTATTTATAATATTGATTTAGTATCTATATGTTTATTATTGCACATAATATCGTACCTAGTCTGGAATAAATTAGCTGCTTGAAGGTGTTGTAAGATTTTATTATTAATATAAACTGCTATTATTATTATTATTATAAATCAACCGGAACTAAGTATATACATGTTTTTTCCACAGACAATTACGACTCCAAGACTTAAGTATACCTTATGTAGATCAATCTTGCAGAATAAATTCATTCTGCGTCCACATTAAAAAGCCACAAATCCTTTACCTAGATATACATGTCCACAGGCAGGCGCATATATAGCTTTTATTGAATCTCCAAAACAAAAAATGTGCAACATTAATTTAAATTTTACAGGTAATATTAGTTGCAAATAATAGACTAATGTTTATCAAATATATTTATCAGACGGTCTTTAGAAAACGCGAAGATTTAATTCCAAATAAACTAGGGGTTTCAGGTTTCACTAATGCTTTATGGGTGGGGCATATTTCTTCTCATAAATATTGCAATTGCACGAAAACCATTAAAGCATATTAATTTAAAAGGCTTATACGAAATAATCTTCAATTTAATTATGCATAATAAAACAGAGAATCATCAGGCAAAATAGCAAAGTCTCACCATCTTTCATGAGTTGCCGCATCTCCTTCGTCCGCTGAAAGTTAATTTCCTCGAGCAGTTGCTCCAGCATCGTCGCATCCTGCAGGAACGTAGAACCTCCCAGAGCCATATTTCAGCCAAAAACACAAATTCCCCGCGAAACTCTCTACATAAACAGTCACACTTCATATGTCAACACGCCAACGTTGATGTTATAAACAAACTTATTTTAACTAAGATTATAAAGCACTCGTTAGACAAAGAATTTATAGATGGACAAGTTTAGAATGAAAGTATGTGATTTTTTTTATTTGGGATAATAATCTAATAAGATACAAAATAAAATAAACAACCATG
>DWMP01000074.1:0-12394 GCA_018245295.1 Agara epimachia | reverse complement strand
AATATCGAACACGTTTCAATACAATTACCAACATGTAACAGAACCATATCGACGGTTTTTGTTAGTCGTGTGTGAGAATCGAGATTTCACCTGGAAACAGCGGTACAACGATACCTTTCGCTCGGTTCGATGCTAGATAGAAAACAGCAAAAAAACTGTTCCACTTCCCAATGACCTTTGTTACAACGCTATACTTACTGCTAGGAAATCATGAACGCCTTAAGTAAACTTTACGCGAACTTTGATACGTGGAATAATCAAATATTCCTTTCGTTTATAATGTTTAAATCATTCGTTTTCAGATTGTTATTCCGTTTCAACGAATTCGATCCTTATGATAAGCGAGGTAAATAGTTTTTTTTTTTATTGTTGAAAATACATGCCCAGTGAAGTTTGAAGGGCAGATACGTATCGCTATTGACCTTTTACTTTAAACATCTGTGTGAAATAGAACATTTGGCATAACACCAAATACTAATGCCTAACAGCGCAGCCAATGTAATGAGTTTACGCGTTTATATTCATTGGCAAATGGATTCCAGACACCAGTTTAGACTCGAAATTCGTAAAGTTATTTTCACCTGCACGGTGTACTTAACATTTAAACATTTTTCAGCATCATTGGCCAATGTCTGCAACGTCCAATTTCAAATAGAGGCTATTCATATTGTTTTTGTTTTATACGTCATTAATATGCTCAATATAAAAAAGAAAATGCAAAAGACACAGTGAACGAAAGATGTTGTAAGAATAAATATATTGGCAAATCTCTTAGCAACTTTATTAAAGGAAATATTGGAATGAGGGTAGGTCACCCTCCCCGAAGACACGTGCGTCCCGCTACATGTTTTATGAATGAGCTAGCCAATTTCGGAGACAACTCTCCATTACTTTATGAACAAAATTATGTCACTTACCTTTCTAATAATAACACTGTATCAATACGTTTTGATGCAAATATATTAAACCTATCAGACCATTATAATTAAGCCGGCATATTAAAATGTACTTAGTGTTACTTATATATATGTACGTTGATACGATAAATATACAGACAGCTATGAATAGTTGTAGTCACCGCAAATGCTAATCAATCCGGTACGTACCTTATCTAATGTGAATATATGACTCAACACAATTGTGTCGAAGGAACAATAGATTATCTTATGTAAAGTTTCATTTTGACGCGCCGTGCAGCGACATTCACAATTAATATACGTTCTCCACACCGTACCGGCAATTTTTAAGACAAAAACTAGACGTGTACAATTAAAAAGTAACATTTTAATACAATTTATTAATAAATTTACATAATTTAATGTTACAAAAAAACTATACGCTAGCACGCTTGCTTCGACGTTTTATTGTAAGTGAGTAGGTGTAGTTCATACGAGTGGCGTCAATACTATTGTTATTTTTGTGTTTAGTCCAATTTCACTTTCTGTCACGTCTTACGTATGGCACTCGTAGTTCTGTATCGGTACTTGTAACATTGCATGTCGCAAACTCGCGCACGCAAAACACTTATAATCACCAGACGCGAACAGAACTGCTTTCGTGATATTCGATTCGATATAGTTTCACTTGTATTGATGTGTACAAGATATCAACATGACTAATTCGACATAATATTTTGCCGATTTTTCTTACAGGAACCGTTACTTTGTTTGCTATAACGGGCTTATGCAAAAATCCACACATTGATTGAGTCATTTAAAAATACGTTTTAAATGACCGATAAAAGTTATTCAATATTTACTGTTAAAGAAAGTTAAAATATTAAATGTTAAAGTTAAAATACTAGATCCTACCGCTTACAGTTTACCTTTTTAGAGATACTATTTAGGAAACCATTATAATTGATGTTTATAAAATTATTCGTTCTCGTTATATGTACAGTTCATTGGGAATCCATTTTTGGAATTGTGTGTTAAGACATTTGTGTGTATTGTGTAAGGCTGACTTCTTCCATGTAAGCAATAATAATTTGTAACAAGTTTCCTTAATTCTTTATATCGGTTTCTATACAAATGTATTAAGAACAAATTTTCCAGTTTCTTCTGATACAACAATTTAGATACAAATAGACTTTTAGTAGGATTAATGTAACTCAAAAATCTCTACCGCATGTATTTTACAGACCAGAATGCTACTAAAATAATATATATATTGATTAGTGAGTATATAAAAAACAAAACCTGGTTTTTTCGACTGGAAAATGCCATGATCGCTTATTTCTGCTTTGAAATAGCTGTGTGAATGAACAAAACAGAGTCGGAAGAAAGTCACTAACCCACCCATGCTATGAACACAAACAAATACTTCTCTGGAATACATTTCAAAAATTAGTAGGTTATACAATTAGTACTTACTAGACCTGTGGTAATTAAATAAATATTGGGCTATGAACCATATTAAATAATTATCTAAGTGCAAACAAATGCTCTCTGAAGTTAACCGTTACGAGTAAAGAATGTTAAGATAAGAGACACAATTCAGAACCACTTATATTATGTCATAGTAATAACTTGCTTTACCACTTATGTATTTTATACCTACGTTATAAGCATGTATAACTAATAATTGTTATCATTATGACATTATAAACAGAAACACAATGACAAACATTAAAAATTAAATACTTATAGATTTTAAGCGAGGTTATAAATAGCCTAAATTTGCAAATGATACCAAATTAGGCAATCAGGCGTGATCGGCCCTCGAATGGATGACTGTAAATCATATTTTTTTATGTACGTATGTACTGCGGAGTGAAGGTTAACTAATACGTTTTTTTTGTTAGTTCAGATCGAATCAGACTTTGTCGGGGACATAAGCGGTTCAAAAGTTTCGACAGATGGGTTGGCCAGTATTCCGTATCTGCACCCAGCAGACTGAAAAATTGGGGTGGCGTAAGCATCAGGCTCTACCTAATCGAGGGAAACCTATGTCCGGAAATATTTCAATATGGATTGCAGGTCGATAAGGTCGCATATTTCCTAATTTATATATTTCTAAGTAAATAGAGTGAAAATATGAAAGTAAGATTGGGGTCAATGCTCAAGTGTGCACAGGCATTAGTGATGATCTCACATCGCCTTATTTATATTTTAGACTATTAAATATTGAGATTGGACATTTTAGGAAGCCAGTTTATTGATAAATAAAGTAAGAAATAAACAGGCTAAATTATAACTGACAAAAATTACTAAATAAATCATTCACCTTTTGTAAGTCGGCCTGATGCCTACTTGTATTATCAAAATATTTTTGATATTTCGTACAAATTACTTGTAAATAACAATAGTACCTACGTATAAAACGTGTACCTAAGTGTAATAAAATGACTACTGAAATACATTTAAAGTTATGCAGTGACCAGACGCGGTCAAAGAGCAACTTGGTCCCGAACGGAAACGGCTGTCAATCGATGTGATTGTGTCCATAAACAACGTTTACGATACCTAACGCTTTTGATTACGTGCGTTTTATTTACTTTGGCTGTAGCCGGTGACTTTATTGAGTACCGTGTGTCACTGTTCCACTTGCGAACATTCCCCGTTTACCGTTTCCTGTTGAAATAACAAAAATCAAATACATATTTTGCCAAATGGATTTGAAAGGCTATGTAGCCTGTCTAGTTTATAGTTTTAAAGATCATCTGCATTACTTGCAGTGATGTTGTTGTATGGTTGCAGTAAGCACTAATGTGTGGATTCCCATCTTCATCATCAGGGGAGAGTCGGAAACACCTACAAAAGTTCAAGTACATACTATCACCGTATTTTGCGATTGTGCCCGCATCTATGTGCCCAATGATTATTGGACATCAACTGGATTGCGCGAGTTTTGTTATTTCTGAATAAGCCTTCTTTAATGTAAGTGTGAAAAATAATTTAATACTTACATATACTTCATTACATACCATGAAATGTAATCACGGAGTTAATTAAAATAAAATTAAATAAAGTGGAAAAGCATTTTTATTCGAAATTCTTTCACTGATATTTCAAGATACGTTAAAACTATACATTCATAACAATACATCAATCACAAAACAATAATAAAAAATAGACAGATTTAACTTATTTAGAAACGATGAAAGAGCTTTCCTTTGTTTGAATAGTTGTTCTTGTCTTTACTTTGTAGGTAGGAGTAAAATGTATGTACTTATCAACATATCGAATTGTTACATTTCGAATCAAGCGTGAGCATTACATTAATATTTATTTTATGTACCGACCGTGAATGCTATTAACACTGAACTTGTATTCATAGATACCGGCACATTATTGATGCGCCTAATCCCCGTCATTTGCATAAGAAAGCAATTACCTTTACCTCATTATCTGAAATGCACATAATCATTAAATCCGCGTCGACAATGTCAATTTACACACGAATTGAATGCAACATGGACGAATACATTAGTTCAAAATTAACCACTTATAAACATACCTAAGTTACGTAGGTAGGTACTTGGTGTATATTCATTGCAATAATTGCGCTACCTTACTTTACCTTATCCCTATGAAACATAGAATACTTTGAAAAGCCTGTTGTAAAATATAATATTCAATATTCCTTGCAGCGGCAACCAAATTTTTTTTTCACATATGAGCTGGCGGTTTTTTAATATTCCGTATCAAACATTGGATGTGACCAATAGCAGCATAGATGTTTAACAATGGCTTCCCATTCCATGCTTGACGCCATACAGCAAAGATCTTCTGATTGCCTACAGATTATCCAGTTGACTACTCATTCGTACGAGTGTACAAATCCGCTTAGTAGTACTGTAGTACGTACATTGTTCTGAGTGTAAAGTGTAGTGTAGGAGGAGATAAATAACGTTTGTTATTAAACATTACTTACCTAAAGTTAAATCCGTAAGTGTTTCTTGTCACGACAAAGAAACAAAGTACCGAGTTGGTAATGTAAACGTTTTAATTACAAAAATATTTTATTCGTAACATGTTCAGTGTTTGTGGTCATGATGCATATGGAATTGAATACCTAAAGGGAGCGGAAGCTGCCTAAAATGAAACCTGTTCACCACGTGGTTGCATCTCGGCCGGGCGAGGGCCGCAGCACAATGCACGCCTCACATTTTGTTATTGTGTCAACTGCGCGGAAGCAAAGCACGTGTTACTCATCCCACCCGCCGACATTATCGTCGTTTTACAAATGTGTATCTTAATACACCACATTTAAGGTTTATTTGTGGATAGCACGCTTAAGTGCATTGGCATAAGTTCATGAAAGACACTCTCAGACCTATGCCATCTAAACAGAGCCCTTTTTACATTAAAATGTTTGAGTAACGACATAAAATGTGTGTCCATTGTTAAGATACCATACCGGGAATTACAAAAAGAGCGTCCCTCATTGTATCTACTTGATGTAATTGTTTACAGTTCATACGAGAAAAGATTCCTGAAAGTGAATGCAACAGAATATACATTTTAAACACGTGTTTAGAGCCCGTTTAGGAAGAATGCAGCACTCTTTATGAGTATTAATTTCATAAAATAAGAGCAGCGACGAACTGGTGGCAACCAGCATCAAATATGTTTTTTTATTATTTCCTCTACGAAATTCTTTCAAACATGTCACCGCACGTAGCCATTGGAACAGCGTGTTGGTGTGTGCTCCAGGCCTTGTTTGACAGTGAATCCACGTCATAAACATTTAACATAGTGCTACCATTTTCTGTATCAATGCTCAAACTTACATTATCATATTTAGGCTAACTAAGGTAAGGAGCATGCACCGCAAAACATGACGGTAAATGTTTTAGTGTCACTTAATACTACCAAGGACTATAATACAAAATTAAATTACACGATAGCACCATATTAGTACAAAACAACGCGTAATTAGCATTGGAAAAATGAAGCGAAGGACACTACGGCGAGATAGTCATACGGTAGTGCGCAACGCACTGCGTGTCATCAGTTTCAGTGAATATGGCAATAGCATGGCATGACACGTATATTAGGTGTTTGTCATACTAATGACGGGTAGTGCTTGCAAATAAGTGATCAACAAGGTTACAGCCAGGTTTCTGTCTATAATTTTTTACTTTTGCTTCTAAGAGTAAAGCGTTTTTTTGTCACTTATCTTTCATGAATCTAAACTTATGCCAGCAGCTGACTAGCTATAAATGGAAATTTATTTACCAATCAAAACGGAGTTTGATTGTTCCAGCGACGTAATATTGTCGCTATGTTGCCGTGTAAGTGACCAGAGTGTAAACAAGCGAGCCATGTTAGGCGCAGAATGCAAGTCAAGGTAGCTGTTTGCGCAATTCGCCAAGGGCTTGTAATGGTAACCCTTGGCGAATTACCACTCATTCAATCAATCCTATATTCATTTCAGTTTAGATTTTTTATATTGTGAAATAGGCTTGCGCTTGACTACGAGCTCAGCTGATGATAAATGAGGTGCAGTCTAAGATGCAACAAGCTTGCGTAAAATGCCTATTCACTTGTATTTTATATTCTGCTAGGCTATCGTCTCGGAAAAGACAGGGACCAGTCGGGAGTTCCATTCCTTGGGTGTATAAATAAATAATTGTATTAGAATGTAATAATACGATCTTTTAGTTAGCCAAAATTTATTAGGAATTATAAAAATCGTCTACTCTTTTCGTTTTTCAAGAGTTATACTAAACCGTTTATGAATTTATAAAAAGCAATAGATGCTCATTACTCGTTATGTTGTATTTGATTTGTTATCGACGTTGCTATTGGTTGTTTGTTTTTCTTGGTTTTTGACATTGTTCTTGAGTTTTCATGTTGCTGTAAACTAAATGAAGTCTGGAAGCATTAAGGTTTCCCGGATACAATTAAACGCTAAGCAACTGACATTGAACTAGCTCTAGCATTCCATAAATAAATCATAATAGAAAGTGTGCGGTAGCACTGTATTATATTCACAGTATTCACACGAGCCGAATAACAGTTAAATCCGTGAAGATTACTACCGTTAGGTTTTAATTAATGGTCCTAAGTAAAAAATCCTTGTTATGGTCAAATTGTATCTTAATCGTTGTATTTTCAAACCAAGTAACATTTACATTGCCAATGGTAGATAAAACACGAAAACAATATCATATTCCATTTACAAAGTGAAACGTTATAACCTTATTGAGTGAAATTGATGTCATCTGATTTGGACAGACATAGAATAAGTGTACATTATACTTATAAACCTTGTCCCTAGAATTAATCACATGATCATAATGGTCGATTAGACACATTAATGTTAGTGCAAATTAAAATTTATTGATTTCCTCGTTTAATAGCGGATAAAATGGAAATTTCAATTTCCCTGTATATATTCAAGCCAAATAAAATTATGCATTGATTTAAAAAAAAAAATGCATTGAATGTTTTTAAAGTTGTAATTTTGTATTTACACAGTGTATAATACTATAATTACTAATATTAAATACTTACTTATTTTACTTCCCTTGCCTTCTTTTCAGCGACGGTTGTGTTGATTAGGTACCTACCTACGTTTGGTTTCCACAAGTTCTGCATGTTCAATGCTTTTTGCTTTCAGTACTGTTTTCATAAGCATCAATGTAGGTAGGTAAATAATTAATATATTCATAACTTAAAAATAATGCAATTAGAGACAGTACTAATAAGTTTTTTTTCTTTACCGGACGATTAAATTCACTTATTAAAGATCTGTCCTATGATGCGAATATAATACGAAAACACGTTTATATAAGAGAAATCATAGTAAAATTGGTAGAAAAATTCATACATTGAATCTATACTTCTAAAGTAAAACTAGAATTGATTCCGTACCAATAAATACAAAGGCACGCATTTAGTGATAGGTTAGAACTTAATTTAATAATACTTCTTAACCCGCCGATTGTATCCATGAGAACATTCGAATCATGAGAACAGAGAAGTACCCCTACATTCAAGTCTTTGAACCGACTTTATAAACAACAATTATGTACAAGTATCCGGCCCCTTAACCACAGTACGTAATGGCAATTCCTTTCTCCATAAAAACTAGAAACATTTATTGATTCATGAACAGAAATCAAGGGTCATTTAGAACATTATTAAATTTGGCTGAAAATAATAATTGATTTGTATGAACCATACATACCCGCTTTTTAAAAGTTCATTGCGCCAGATGCCGGGTTATTGTTTGTTTTATTTTTAAATTATATTAGCCGACAGATAGGTAAAGCACGGACGTAGACACGCGCGCGTTATGGGATAGGGTATTTATAGGCGCCCCACACGCAGTAGTATCGTATAAACGAGGTGCGCGGGAGACGCCCGAAGCTTCTATTCCAGGCGGGACCTTGCATATTCATCCACTCCACATCTCCGACATAGCACAGTCACTCACAACAAGGACAACTTATATTAACTCGGCACAATGCTATCAACTAATCCTTTGAATGTATTATGCATAACACTTGTCTACTTATTGTCTATTGGTTTGCAATCTTATATGTGTGGGTGTTATTAAATGCGGTCAGGAGAAAATGTCTTGAAATCTAGTTTGCGATTCAACTATTAGCCGATGGCACTTTTGTTTGCAACAGAAGTGGCTGCCTATGCTTTGTAAACTTTGTTCACCAGTAGCGCAAGGTCGCACTCTTCAACAACGCTCTTTAGCATTGTACATTTCGACCTAACAATACAGACACGCGGCGCCGAGTTCATTGCGCATTTTAGTTATTTTTAATACATCGCTTCGTGGATCTGTGCCTACCAATTATACAATCCAAACAGTAGGATAAGAAGCATTGCTGCTTAACAGTTACACTACATCCGATGGGGGTATTTTCAGTGGTATCTCTTCAGACTGTCTAGGTTCGCGCTGAATTAACCCAGGATGATAATACAAGATGATTAAAATGTATACTTTACCGCGCAACTATTTGTCACGTAACTAACAGACCGTTTAAAAACAATACATCATTTAGTTCTATTCATTTAGTCAATACAAATCGAAAAATTCCGTAGAACGATTAGTATCAATATGATTTATTAAACTTGAACATAACTTGACATTTTCGGCAAACATCGAAAGGCACTAAACGACACCATTATATTGATTGAATATGTCTGTATCACAACCAAAATACTTTTGTTTGTCCAATAATTAATCGTAATTCCAATCTATAAATTTATATAACAATAGTAGGTGTAGCCAAAGTTAAAACAGTAGCATCACGCATGATATGTGGTCAAGCACGGTCATCTAATACAATTTGATACAATGTTAATTCAGTGTCACTATGATTTAATCAGGACACTTGTTAAACGCGTAAGTCACCATCACATTTAGTCACCACTGGATAGGCGTTTCTTGAGATCCTTAATAATCAGAATTTTATGTGACTCAAGAGAGAAATACCAACTTGTTGTATTTATTAATCTCAGTTTTGATACGCGTAATGTGTCCGCAAATAGTTTTTTGTTGAATCTCGACTTCTCTTCCTTGTGTTGTGTTCGTTCGTAATTCCCATACACAACATTATTTTGTACTTGTGTACAGTTAATTATGAACAGAGAATATATATACACGACGTCCGCAATACAGCCAGCCATGTATATTGTTATCCTAATGTCATATTTACTTCTGCACGATAATTTTCGCAAAATTTATTTTGAATAGCTTTCTAAATATCATCAATAGACCCACATTTAACGAATTTTTAAACAGGGCTTTTTATTGTATTTTTTTAACAAACCCGTTTTCAAATTATAGGACCATAAATACCTCGTGCTATTAAATCAGTCCCTTAGAAAAATACTTGTCTGAATGTGTAAAGAAGAGAGCGATTTACTAGATGAAGCAAATAGCTAATTAGTAATGCATTTATCTGTAGAAATGATACATAGGTATTTACTTCCCAAGAATGGCAATTGACGAATGTATGAAACAGATGTGATTGTTTTGAATGATAAGAATAAAGAGAAAGAAAAAAGACAGACAATACTCTATTTAGGTCTTAAAATAATGAACGGAAACATTAAAATTGCTTAACCGAATCCGAATTGATAAATTTGAAAATAATAAAGCAAATAATTAAATTAACGAAAACCTAAATTGCCTGAGATTACAATAATAGAAAACTTTAAAACAGAATAGCTCATATTATCATAAATCGATAACAACTATTATTCTAACTATGCCTGGTAAAAACCGAAACTTATTTAAATTTACTTTGAAAAGCTTACTTATAAAGTTGAAGATAATACTCTAAATTAATCTTCAATAAATCAATTAATAATGAAACATGGTATTAAACATATTGAAAACAAAATCTTAACACTGTCTTCGCATTTATAGGCTGGCAATTTAATCACTTTAACGTGCAGCAAAGTTATTTACGTTATTAAATCAGCGAAACGGAAAAATATGTACAAATCGTATGAGGATAAATTTATCTTTATACGTATAAAACCATAGGTACACATCATATTTTAATATGCTTACAAATGCGGCCCTAAGACGAAACGCAAGTATTGCAACACCCTGACGCCTGTTGTGTCCGGGCGAATTGACTATCTGGGCCGGTAACGGCACCTAAACAGTAGTAGACAGTGCACGGAACGACTGAATAACCAAAGCCTGACCTTAAACTCGAGTGTGCCACTTACAGATGCTGATAAAGACAGATTAACAAGTGTTTTTCTTACACGCGAGCGCACAGCTGTCGTAGAAAATTTTGGCAACGTCTTACAACACTGATCACAAATCACTGTTCACACATGAGAAAACGAATGAAAATACATTGCAACACTAAAATAGTATTCATAACAAAACAGACCTTTAGAAATACTACGAGTACTAAGCTTGCAAGAGAAAACTTAACTTTCTAACGAAGAATGGAAAATTATCGCAATGTATTAGTTATTAGATGAGTGCTGTTAGGCCGAAGATGGTTGCGCACACCGTCACGGTCCACCAGTCGCCACCGTTTACCAACACGCGCCCAGTCGTTTACTCGTGCCAGGCGGCGATTGCTTCAGGCAACCAATCCCGTTAGTATTACAAACGACCCAAGAAAGAAACATTACATACCGCATACAAAGTCATCGTCAAACGTACTTTTTACATAATGAATAAGCTCGTAAAAATGACTGTGATTCATATTGTTAATTCATTCACAATTAAATGTTTTAGTTTCTTTATGTCATTTAAATGATACATATAATTATTAGTTAGCAGTTTTTAAACAAATATCAATTTTTGGCCTAATGAAATAAAGCATGATTCAATAAACAAAAATGCAACAATTTTGGAACGAAATTAAAATGTCTGAATGTCACACACAAGTCAATTTTCATGGAAGCAACCAAAGTTGTGGACTATCTGATTTTAAGTGATGTGTACTAATTGTAGATGAATGTATTCAATATCAAATGATTTTTATATTCCACAAATACAACATTAACATTTCATCCATCCACACTTTTACACCATAACATAATAAATTAATTGTTGTTACTTCAAAATGAACGAGTGATTGACTCGGTATGCAGAACAGATACCAAACGATTACTTCTAACAACTGTCTCATCTTAATTTCATCCCAGCACAACCTGTATAACAAACCAGCGTGATATAAGGGTATTCAAAAAAGTCATGACACTAAATCAAGATATTCTTTATAGCATGTCAATAGGATTCTTAACAAAATGTTGAGATTAAGTGAATCATTAATACCCTGAATTGCTGGTACCCGAACTGAGCACACCGTTTCTGACAAATTTGTGGCTTACAGTCTAACATAAATGAATTTAATCATATGTGCCGTAGCGCAAAAATTAAATGAAAAAGCACTCAATGTAGCTTGATTATTACTGACGTTTTTAACATAATTAGGAAACTAATTTAGAAATATTCGTTTATTTATGCTGTGTATTGTCAATGTATAGTATTGTAAAATTTTCTAATGTATGTGTCCAATGTAAATAGATTACCTGAGTTTTCTGAAGAATAAAACTGCAGTTGTTAATCTCCCACTTAAAACTTTTATTATAGATACTTTGTTATATGTATTATCACAAATCCTGGTAGACTTTTAAAACACAATCACGCAACTGACAGAATCTTAAGTCTGCATTTCCTCGATTACTGATTTTTCATATAAACATAATTTACACAATAAAACACAATCTGAAAGATGACTTAGGTGTAAACTCTTATTCATCACACTTCACTCTACACAATCATATAAGATTATTGCATATTTGGATGGCCTTTTAATTCTCTAAAACCGTCCTCGTTTCTCCACATCATTAATCTCATGAAATTATATACAAAGTTGACTAACATTACTTTACATTACATATTGTTGTTTACAAACAGACACAGCTTCCGTGCGTGTCTCATT
>DWMP01000073.1:0-12401 GCA_018245295.1 Agara epimachia | reverse complement strand
ATCGATCTTGCCCTCATCGGGATACACGCAGCGAACGCCTACGCTTCTCTGTGAATAATATTTCAGAGAAACTACACCGCGGGTAATTTAAAATGTTGCGTGCAATGTTTGGACGGCGATGTCACCGCAGAAGTTACTCGATCCTTCCATTAAGCACCGAAACACAAACACCATCGTGTCGAACACCGCTCCTACACGGCGTCTCGTATATCGCATCCTTGGGCCTCGCCCCTCAAACAACGATAAATTCCCATCAATACGCCATCCATTCTCGACGTCGACCGATATCACCGCCATATTGCACTGCCATTTAGATAAACTTTAACAGTAAAAGTGCATTTTGTAAGCGGTTTATCACGAACTGTTTATCAATCTAGCACTTCAAAGCTTTTACGTTACGTTTACGTTTAAAATGTCAGATAGTTATTTATATACTTATATGTATCAATGCAAAAATGTCATATATCCTTCTTCAATACTAAAAATATCCACCAAATAACATTGTATATTTTAACTGCCAGTCGAAAAAATGTACACCCTAATTCTACATACGTATATAAGCTTATTTATAAAGTGTCCATAGTCAAATCTAGATGATATAGTGTACTAAGAAATAATTTATGGAACGGAATATTAGATTAAGCCAATTGGAAAGATCAAAGAGCGGCTGTCGGCCACGTCGGCACACGGAGATGAAACATACAGATTGTCAGGGATACGCACACGTAGTACGCGCGCACGACGCGGGCCCACACGTATTCCGAACTAAATACTTTCATCATACTTTACGTGTTTCGTAGTTATACAATGTGAAAATAAATAGCATTCAGTGCTTTTCATTAATAGCCACTGGATTGATAACGCAATATGCCTTTGTAATTGCATTACTGTCTTATCTTTTATTTATCATCTGATTATGAATACGTATTTAGAAGGGTTATCCCCAACACAATTATCAATTTTTTTCGTGAATACATATTGCGTAAGTCAATGTATTTTAATTGTTGATATAGGTACCTACATACTTTTAGTTTTCATTCTTTTTATGTCCATCGCTAATGGAATGAGATTAGCGCGAGTAACACTAAGTGGTCGGAAGTTTAATTTTGCTTTTAGTACTTAATATTTGTATTAAAGAGAGCAAAATATAGATGGTAGTAGCCATTACAGTATGTAAGTGATGTTCGATTATGCTATATGTTCCACGTTAAAAAGTAAATAAACATTTTTCCCTCTAGATCGCTGTAAACTTGTAGTCATTTTGAGAACAAATATCTGATTAAAACATAATGCTATTGTATCGAATATCAATTATTATTTGATATTCGATAATTAAATAAAAATGTTTATTAAATGCCTATTAATTGCACAAGTAAATTGCCTCAGTGTGGGCTTGTACGATATTTAAGCAATTTAAAACATCTTGCCATAAAATGCATGTTTTCTCAGACGAAACAAAATGAATGAAGTAATGACTGGAAGCAAACAAACTTTGCGTTGCACTTCAGATGTCTTTTTTTATTGAAATTTAATATTGAAAATATATGTACCTATAATAAAACAATAGTGACATTACTGGCATCATGAAGATGACTTTAAGTTATTTCCATACATCAAAATTTTACCTTAAAATATTATATCCGACCTCCAAACGTCAATGTTAAATTAAAACAACGAACATCTGTAAAAAGTCGGTTCCCGCGGAGTGCTTAGATTTGAGCTCACTGCATCAAATGCTTGTTCTGTTAAACGCATTGAAGAAAATACATTGAATTGTTTTCTTAATCGCTCTTCAAGTCTCTATGGAGGAGCATAAATATTATGCTTGGGGAAGTTATGCGTGATGGCGGCGACCGCCGCTCGTCCCCGGTGGTCTGGGGCCGTCCGCTACAAACAACGGCCCAACCATTGTCCAACTTGACTGTCGTAAGTACCCACATAAGGAATTCTCGGACCATTACTCCCGGTATTTTTGGCCCCCAGGCACTTCAGGTCAGCGCCGAACAAGATTTATTTTAATAAGTATGACCAAATGTGTAATATCTCATCAATCGCTAATTTGAAATTGGCCTGACCGCATTCGTTTTCCACGCGATTCTTTTTAACGAATCTGCTTCAATATGTTCCAACGGCACACAAGCTATTTTATATCAATACTGTTTACTGAAAAAAAATGTTAACCATATTAAAAAACAAAACAGGAATGAAATTGCGACTAATACGACCATTTCCCAGGAAGAAGATGAACAAGTTCCATCGTGTGTGGCGCAAATTGTATGGAAATAAGTCGACAACATGCACATTGGTCCGAGGTCGCACAATATTGCATACTACAAATTGCTGTAAAAGTCGTGCATTATTCAATACTGGCTTCGAATTAAATTTCCATCATCCAAAGTAAAAAATTTCAACATCCATATTACGTATTACGGGAGTATATTTAATTTATATTCAGTTAATATCAGCATTGCGAGCGTTATATTCCGCAATATAATGTTTCTTCTTATTAATAAGAGTTGCCTTAAAGGGGCAGAGTTATACTGCAGTACAGTGAACATTTCATGTTGTCCACGTGACAGTCCTACGACATAAAACCATGAATCTCTCAATTAACTGTGTCCATAATTACCCTACGAAAACCGTTTCGTGACCGACGCTACAAATCCTGTCACCGATGGCTTAACATGTTTGGATCGTAAAAGGCCGCATAAACCAAACATGCCAAATAACTCTCAACTTTGAAGGAAAACAATAGGGAGCCCTATCATTTGTCTCTTTCCGAGATGACACCTTGAGGCCACGAATCCATTATGCATCATCTTCTGTGACATTTAGAATTTATTATTGGTGTCCGTGTGATGGAGTAGGCTCAGTAACATGAGCTGGTTCGCGTAACAATACATAAGAATGTGTCAGAACATTTGAGATTCAAATATAAGGGGAATTTATTATATTGGCAGATTGTAGAGTCAGTCTACATATTAAACTATCCAAACAGTATGTTATAAGGCTTTATAGACTGGCTTTAGCTTAATGTACCTAAGAACTACTAGTTAAGTATTCATTCACTATGTGTGATGTAACCAAGGTATAACACCTGATTTCTTAATAGTAGAAACCGGAGAACATTTGCTCAAAACGCAAGCCTTTACAGACTGGTTTTTTATTACATTGAATCGGTGCACTTTGTTCAAATATAAATTTAAGAGGTGTAAATTATAATAAATATTAAGTTCAATTTTTTAAAATAGTACAAAAAGGAATCGTCAGATACGAGTATTCCATATCCTAAAAGCCTAATTAAGCGTCTTTGCTACTCTTTTCTTTAAAATTAAAGCAAAAGCAAAACGTATTGGCGAAACAGCTCCGCTATGACAAATGTGTATAGAAATTGCGTGCAAAAATTAGTATTTAATAAAACATAAATGCTTCTTCTCTCCATCATTTTCAATTTCATAAGAAAATCACTAGCCTTTTAAAGGTACGCTTTCTCTAGCTTGTAAAATATGAAAGTAGTTTAATGTCAGTACTAGTGTACAGCTACGTCAGCTGGTATATGGGTTAGTAAATAGTACAGTATCTATCAGTATATTAATAAAGAAAGGGTCAAGTCACGAAGACATCGCTGCGTCCGATCTCTCATTAGCGGGCGCCGGAGATAGCCGAGCTCGTGACTTGCGTATGTTCTTACACTGTTGCGGCCGAAATGACAACGAAACGTTCACTCTCTATACCACTTTTAGTTATTTCAACCCTAATACACGACACACCCATAAAGTTGTGTCATTTGAATATCTAAATGATTTGTTACTACTTTGAACTGTTTTGATAAGGAATTCTTATAAAATTCATTGTAAATTGTAAGTTCATAGTAACTACTATGATATGACTACTATTGTAATAGAATTTCAATTTTTTTTTAATGTACAAAAGTAAAAAAATATGTAGTAAATAACATTACAAGTGGGTAATAAATGAAGATGTCGACATTTGTACACAATCCGTGTTCGTATTCAATGGAGTGTCTTCAATACGTTTCCTCTAACATATGTAAGTAGTTTCTCTGTACAGATAGTTATTGAGCGTTGTTTTTCTCTATAACGACACGGCCAAAGCTGTTAACAGGATTCTTACATACCGCACGGTAGGAACGAGTGGTCTTCGAAAGCTATAAAGCTTGTATTTTACGCTGAATAAATAACCAATAACAATGTTCTTCAAAGAGAAACAAATTGAAAATGTCTTCTGCGCGTGGGGAGTGTAAAATAAAGAAAATCAAGTGTACGCGCTAAGATGTGGTCGGCAGTCGCTACCGAGTACATTCCGGCTTTCGAACGCAACCGCATTTGCGAAATCGTGATGCTACTTTATAACACAGTGAACAGATACACGATGTAGAAAGAGCTACATTTTCATATTCTTCACTATGTTCTGTTAATGAATCATTAGCTTATTATTTATCAATAAATAATCATTAATCATTCTAATGAAATAGTCGTTCATCGAAATAAAATTATATGAGCGGCTTAAGTACGTACGTAAACGAAGATATTTTGGCTTTCGCGTACTCTGATAATTGGATATTTATTTATAAATTTTTCGTCTATATAGAGTATAGAGAAACAATAAAATTATGAAATTACAGTTACCTGTAAAAAAATTATATACCTACTGATTATATTTGTCTAATATCCGTTTTATTCGAAACATTTATCTATTTCATATTTTACTACACACATTAGTTTACTATCTATAATATCGCCGCCGATGTTCAATTATTTTAAATAGGGAATCGTGTAGGCACATAAGAATATCTAACCGAATATCCCTAACAGTAAATCATTGCTAAGCTCTTGTAAAAAGCAAAATCTAGCTTTAAGAAAAGAGAGGCAATAGGCACAGTGCAACGCGGGAAGCATCGTGCAGAATCTCACCAACCGGTTTGTTTGCGTGAATTATACGTATCAACCTGAAAGTGTGGGTGGTGCTGTCACGTTTTAAACTAAGCTAAAATAATGCTTACATAAAAATAGCATTCAATAAATGAACTCAACAGAAACAAAACCTACTTATTAAAGCAATTTACGATATTGAGAATATGTTGTACAAATGGAAATGTAAAAAATAATGAAAGTAACCACACTGCCATTTATACCGGTCGATAGTACGGCAAGTCATACAGAATTTGTACACAATGTAGTATGAGTCTATACATATTTTTTAAATAATCCTTTTGAATTGAAAATCAGGTACAATAAATGCAACGCTATTAGATGTAAAAAGGATCGTGCTATATGAATAACGTGTTTTATGCGTATATGACACACTGAAAGAGTACATTACTCAGGCATTAATCCGGATGATATTTCCAGTACAAAGAGAACAGCAAATTTTGCGTTTAAGTCATTATAATTACGCACAAGATATAAGCTTTCATGAAACATATACAATTACATAACTAAATTCATGTTGATGAGTAATGCTTTCTTATTCCAACTGAAATAGATTAGGAGGATTCATAGATGACCTTATGATCGTAGGTATATGTTTATTATGTCCATTATAATAAATTAAGCCATATAAATAACAAGTGAACTGTGGTTAAGAGATCCCGTGAAATTATTCTTGCTGTATTTCAAGAACTAATTCTTGTTACTCTACATTTATAGAGTGGGGTCAATAATGGTGGAATGGCTGACATGTCAGTACATGATAGAAATGCATCTATAGCAAATGTCATGCTTGTGTAGTCAGTAGGTGCTACGGATAGCATGTTGGGCGGGAAGCGGCGTGCAGATTATCAGGAACCTGTTTCATTCCGCGCGTGAGCAACAGTCGGAGGCGTACATTACTCAGATATTGATCCCGTGTGTGGGCGACACCAACGTTTTATAACGTTGAGAACCTTTTGCCACAGTATCGATATGAATTACTCTTAAGCGATCGGATGGTTGACGGCGACTTGGAAGATAAAAGGAACTTTGCAATTACATATAAAATTGAATTTACTATTCCATTCTTCAAAAGTCGGCCAAGGGTTGAGGAAATTTAAAGCAAAATTGTTTCGACTTGGGATAAACTTGGTACTTTTTGCATCAATTCGTTAACATATTGATTCAATCATCAGCTGAAAAGCAACGCAAAGAAATATTTTACTATAAATCATGAAGTCAACACCCACTCTGTAACAGAGCTGCCTAAAAACAAAGATATTAACGAGGTGCTAATTCAGGTGTCTCACAGCCCTGGAGTCGAATATTTACTTACGGTGGGCCTTTCTCACGGACTCCCATCACACAGCAGCGATCAGTAAGTGTCAATACAAAGTCACTCGCGTGTTTATTGTAGCAATTTCACACAAGCACCAAGACCATTGATTGCGAGACAGCTTTACGTTTCACACTCATTCGGTGCTAAAGAATAACGTAGTATTCTTCTAAAGTGGATAATTTACCCACTGTTCTTTTTCACGACACTAAATTGAATAGTTGTGAATAAAGCAACAAAATAAAAATAAATCTCATTCTACCAACTAATATTCCTTGGAGTTGGAGTTAAAGTTAAAGTCCAAATTTATAGAAAATAAAAAAAAGCAAATTTTTTGACGCACTTATATTTTTTTAAAGAAGGACAAAACTAGTGAACCTAAATGTATAATTATGCAGTTCTACATTACAGACATTTATAGTTACTGTAGCTTGCATTTCCTTAATTTAAAAAAAACGCATAACACTCCTAAGGATTTCATACACAACATAGAAGTGTTGGGCTACCCTCATACTGAGATTTTTTGCTTCGTTACGGCGATTATTTATTTAAATAAGTTACATATACCTAAATCTTTTTTCTTTGTGTTCTCGTCCTAGACCCTTTAATAGCAAACTGGCATACTGATCAATGCATCAAACTGATCGTCGAATCTCCCAATCTCCCAAAACAATCACTTAACATTATCAATATAATCAATGTCGGCATCAATCAGGAAAGAGCGATAAATAGTTCAGTATAATTGGATCCTTGAACTTTAAATAAGTGGTAAGCGTAAAAGTCAAGGTGTTGTGTGTAAATATTCATGTGGACTATATAAAAAGAAAATCAACACTTCATCATACAATTGCTCTCTCACGAGCTTATAAATCTGTTTCTATAAAAAGACCAATTCTAGTAGACGGGCCGACAGAAATACTTCTGAGGCTATGTTTGTACGTCATCCCCTTACGTCAAGATTAATTTTAGAACGCAAATAGGCGGGAGCAGGGTGTGAATGTGAACTGGCGATCCGGGTCATTGAATGTGACTTGCAATTTGATCTTGGCAACACACAATGTAATTATCTTGTTATATTTATATTGTCGCTTGTATCGAGGAAACTGTGGTGTATGTATGGGTATGTATGTATAGTATGTGTATGGTAAAAATATGCATAGGTATCTATTTGTGCACTAGTTTGTTCCCTGTGTAATAGTATTATTCGAAATAAAACATACACGGCATTTTTCATTTGGTCATTTAATATAAAATAGTTTTTAATATAAAATGTACGTATAAATTTTGTATTTCAATTTTTAAGAAAAAGACATTACGTACTCGTCACGAACCAGTCAACCTGTGACCCGAGGATTTATGTTTTATATAAAACGACATATTTCTAATTCAAATTTATAAATACCTACATACTTTGCTAAACTTTCACATGTAAGTTATTTGACCGTGTAAAAGTTTGATCGTAGAAATAAAGTGACCTTGAGCTAGCAACATTGTCGCGGCAGGAAGAGGCAATTGAGCGAATGAGCGCGATTGTGTATCGTTCAATGGCCGAGTGATCACGTGTGAATTAGGTCAATGTGCCAAGTCAACAACCTCGGAATTATAGGAGAGCCAGAGAAACAGTAGAACTATAGCGGATTTCCCCTTAAAACTTTCTTTCTCACGTCTTAGTCTCACAGCCAGTACTAATTATATTATGATAAAAATATACTGTTGTAATAAGCTTCCCTTAATATACTGGCGCCGGTACATTAGATATAAACGCTCCTGTTGATTTCAATAAGTGACATAAATCATTACAAAACTTGAATCATAAATATATAATATGACGTTTTTGCTTATTATCCGATTCACATTGAAATGTAATTCAATAAAATAACTCTAAACCGTATAAGGCGACTCTATATCGGGTAAAATTTAAACTGATTGGGTGCAAACGTGACTGAACAATACATACCGCTTCTATTGGGAAACCATTCAGAATTAACCCTTAGGAATTCCTGCTAATTGGGCCCTAACTTGGGTGCAGACCGACAATGGTGTCTGTAATGAACGTTGTGATACAATAGCTCTTACTCTTACGTTGTTCACAAAGAAGCCTTTTCTTATTATAATTAAAATAACTCTACTGCACCCGACTTGCATACAAGTAATGAAATTAGTCCTTGTTTATACTTTATTTTTAAGCACGGGTATTTATTTGTACGGATTTTCCATAATTGCACATTTTCGGCACCGTCAATTTATTTTATATTAGTTTAGATTCCTATATCATGGATACCATGAAAATGCTATGGGTCCAATGTTAGACTGCCTCGTTGGTCGAGCGATTGCTAGCGCGACTGCCGGGAGGTCCTGGGTTCAAATCCCGGGCTGGGTACTGTTGGATTTTTCTAATTTAGAATTTGTAGCAGTGACTCAGAGTCTGGATGTGTGCCCAGTGCATGGCAATAGGCTCACCACCTGTTCCATTGTGGGACTTAAATAACTGGTGAAAAGTGGGGGTATACTACACTCCTCTGCCTACCTCTTAGGGGATTACAGGCGTGATGTTACGTTCATAGTTTTTATTATAGACTTTAAAACACGGCTTATTTGATATCTTTTTCACTGTTATAAAATATTATCGATAGTAAATCTCACAGCGGTCGCGGCAATCCGTCGGTTGCCGAATCCCTCTCGAGGGGTATTCGTCACGTTTCCTATTTACCATAACAATAGCAGGTACTCGGCTGCGAGACACTGACATTGCCGGTAACGTCCTCTGTAATTTATGGAAATGACCGCAAACAAAAACACATGACAAAGGTGTCTACTCGAAATTAAGTAGATGGGTCGGATATCGTCATTGTCTAACCATTGTTCGGCTCGGTTTACTAGTCGTAAATATCATCCCTTGACCCGTCCTTATAGTTGCTCGTAAAGGTAACAATAAAAATTTAATCATTAAAATTCTCTTATATAAAATATGAAAGTACCGTGTAATGTGCAACGATATTTTATTTAATTAATAAACTATGTTTACAAGTACAAATATATTTTTACGTCGGACATTTTCGTTATACGTGAAATTACATCAATTGAAAAACGCCAAATAAACAAACTTCTTAAATGGCTTAATCTCGTCAACGGTTAGAAAGCCTCCATATTTCAACATTCAGTGCAAGACGCGTGCTGCCGAATGAACATGTTATTTATTATTTTCCACTGATGATGCATATCAGTGGCTAGCAGGGCGAGCATGTCTTGTTAGGTAGCGCCGGGAGATATGTAAAGTAGCTGTTAAATGTAAAGATATGTAAAGTTCGCTTTGTCGTCAGATAACGCCGCCGTCGCTTGCGCTTGCTAATTGGATGCAATTTATTGCGCCCGCGTCGGGAACCGCTATTTTGTTTATACTCATTTTCATATCACCACAATCTACGCGTAGAAAAGACAAAGATCCGCATTTTCAGAATACATTTTATGTAGTTGTATAATAAAGGTTAAAACAATAGTCACCAAAAACATTTGATAAACTCGTATGCCAAGAACATCATAGTTATAATTCATTCTTCTTATTCTTCATTCAAGTATTTTCATTTCCCTTCTTCTACTTACAATCTTCGTTGATAAATATGACGGACTTTACTGCCGTTGTCCGATTTTAAATCAACACTATTGTTTACACAAGTAAAAACCAGCACTAGTAAGTAATAGAGTAGGTACTACTTATTATCAGAACGCCGCGCGCCGGCTAAGGGCTCACACGTGAAGGTGGCATGGCTTGTAGTGAATAAGAAGCACGCTTCATTATAAATGTAAGATTATGATTATCTAGTAAAGTCGCATTGAGTTTATGGTAACCTAGATAGCGGGAAAGCGGCCCTTTTCAAATTGGTAACTTTCTATTTTTCGATAGCGAACTCGACTGGATATTCTGTCGTGGGCGGACGCGTTTCGTAAGTCTATAGTTTTAACAGTGACTGCTGGGAAATAAGGGCCACGCGCAATTCAATATTACAAACGATCGTCCATAAACAACAAAGCCTCATCGGTTTCTAACATGAAAAAAATTCTAGGTGCTCAATATCGACTCTACAAAATTTATAAAATAGTAGGTACTACCGCCAAGTAAAAACACGAATCATTTATTTTATCATAAAACAATAAGAGAATTGCATCTTTAAACGACGATTACGATTAATTAGCTCATTAAAGTGCCGACAAGTAGAATGATCGCTTTATACATAAACATATTTACATACAATCATCGACACAGACCATATAGAGAGAAGATTCGTTCTATGAGTAATGTCTCTAGTAGGAAACATCAATCATTGATGTAACACTGACTCATCACGACTAAATAGAGCGGACTAGGGTCCTAAATAGTAAGTGTTGCCTTATGATAACCGTTTTCGGTCTGTACTGAAAACAGTTGCCAATTGTAAGTATTATTTTAGTCACGTGTTCGACCTTGTTGGTTTTGGCCTCGGAGCCTAATAAACGAAGCTGTGTAATTTGCATATAATTTTGTTGTATGTGGCATTAAATACATATTATTGCTGATGTATTAGTATGCTTTATTTAAGAAATATTTTTCTTTTCCCGCTGCCCAACAACAACACTACACACATTTTTACTCTATTATATACTATTTGTTGATTTTAAAAGAATTATAAGTACAAGTTTGAATACAATGATATTGTTAACTTTCAAACAAATTGAGAGTGAATGATTACTAGAATTATATCTTTAAAAAATCTGATGTACCTAGTTATTAAAATATCGCCTATATGGAGGTATGTATCTATCATATCTATCTATGTATAGGTATCGTAGAGTGAAGCTAACCTTTCCGTAGCTACCTGCTCGTTGATATTTGGTATAATGTTTTTGTTGTTAAAAGGTTACAAATACATTCAGAATACGAGCTTATTATCTTTAAAACTGCGTCTTAAGGTTACGGTAACCTTAAAGTAAAAAGTCTCAAAGTTACAGTATAACCTTAAAGCTTTTTTTATTTGAAACTTTGGTACATTAAAGATTCACATATTTATTTACTCTCGATGAATTAATTATCTGTGTTAAAGTACCAAATATTTTGTTTTTATTATGTCGAGTTAAGTATTGTCAATTGGCAATTGGATTGTGTAAATAGAATTACTAGTATACAATAAGCTAGTTTTCACGAGTTAGTATAAGTACAGTTAGCATTGGTTAGTCTGTTCTATTCTACGTTGGCCTCTTACGTATTGTTACCCGTGACGACTGCCATGGTCGGCTGCATTACATTTGTCTTGCTAGTATTAATAGTACTAGTAGATAGCGTCCCTATATACAAAACGTGTTAGTAGCGTACCTATATAAACGATAATGTTCCTGAAACATGTATTTTAATATTATAACCTAATATTAAATCGAGTTAAATGTTCATTACGTCCTCGCAGGCACCTGACATATTCATATAAATCTCAATATTTACGATGCATTCAATGGACCATTCACTACATATATCAATTCATATTCAAAACGAGTTATCACTAATTAATGACGTCTTTATCACAAATCTTACCTCAGCGCGTGGCGTCAATTAATAAGTCAAAACCAGTAATACATTCAAATCTTCACTTGCGATGTCAAAGAAAAAAAAGTTGTAATTGATGATTAAATTAAATAATGATATTTAAGTATATTTTATTTAACCAAGGCCATCTCTAAACGCTATTATACGTATGCATTTACGGTTGATAACATTATTTTACAGTTTTATCTCATTATGAATGGCATAAGAGGGAACAAAATAAAATAAACATTATGTAGTTAAATCGCTAGTTCTAAATGTTTATGAATAAGGAGATAACTCACAAGAAGTTACAGTTTATATCTGAAACCGGTCGGATTAACAACGCATGTCTCCATTTAATGTCATGATTAGATGTAAGTGTGTAAGGAATGTAGTATCCACGTAGCATAAGGTAACGACTCACGCTTACAGTGAGCAGTTTGCCTGCGACGACCACGTACTACGACTTTCGACCGCCACGCTGTCACACGCTGCATTATTATAAAGATACTAGCTGTGCCCGCGACTTCATACCCGTGGAAAAGTGACTTTGAGCAGCATTTTAATAAAATAGGGATTGGTGGTA
>DWMP01000072.1:0-12454 GCA_018245295.1 Agara epimachia | reverse complement strand
CTTTTGGACGAGTTTACGGTAGGCACGTCGAAGCCTCGTCTTGGCGAATGCGAGTCGTCGACGCAGCGAGTGATTAGATCGATATTGTTTTCGTTGGCCGGTGACGTGACTTAATTCGAACGAAATTATACTCTCATGAGAGCTCACGCGAAGTACTTTTCAGTCGTCCAATGCGTATTGGATAATGTTTAGATAGACATAGCGAGCGGGACGCGTTCGATAGTGACCCTTGCGTCTATAGGAATGAGGTACTGATTCGAATGCGCGCATGTCGCTCTATTGTTATTACTATTACGAGACGGCGTGTATTCTAGTTGATTTCTTAATTCTTTGAAGAGTTTGTTCGGTGTCTCCGCAGGGATTAAAATTTACGTGGCACACGTTGATTTGTCACGCTGTGATTGAACTTGTAATGTGTGCTGTTCGGCTGTAAACAGCGAAACACTTCGGTACTGAGCACCCGTCGTATTATTGATCAGTGATAACTAGGTGTCTCCAGTATGAACACGAACGTTTTTGTATTGCATTTCTATAGGACTGTTCGCGGTTCGTTTCCAAGGTTCGAGTGAGTTCGAAACAAATGAAACTCGCAATTGCCGATGCCTCCCGCGGATTGTAGGAGGGTTCTGTTGTGTATGCGGATTACGACTTCAATGTGCGTTATATTGAAATACTTTTGGAATTGGACCCATTGTAAAGTTTGTATGTCGTGCTACGTAACACTCGAATTCACGGAAGATCACTTTCGAAATGTTCGTTTTGTATTCGTTTAATTTCAAATTTAACATTCAGTTTGGTGCAGAGAAATGCATACGATAAATTTGAAATTTAAATTTATTTCTATTTCTCCGCACTGTTTCGTGTTATCTAAATTTATGCGGTTATAACAAATAAATAGGAGATCTCGAGATAATTTCATGCAATTACAAAATCAAATAGCATCTTGACCACCGAAGAGTACTATTATATTACAGAGTTACCGATACGAAACGCACGAATACCTTATGCAAGTAAACTCCCCTTTGCCGTACTAGGGGGAAGAATTCGTAAATCCTCGAGGCAACGGCAGATTGATTGTCACGTATGTTACGTTGTTTACGAACGACCTTGAGTAAAGTGAATAATAATTTTGATGAAGTACACGTCTTATTTACTTTGCGCACACAATAATTCTCTCGCGACTAAATATTCCGTCCCTCGGCGCTCCAGTACACCGTAAATACATCTGCGTAAAATTTAAAAAATATATATATATATTTATACTCTCTCGTATAATTTTAAAATTTAGTCAAGCGTTTAGTAATTTTTGAAACGGGCACAAACAAATTTAAATTTTTTTTCGAAAAAAAAAATCGACTAGTTCTCTTTTTAAAATTGTGATCGTATTTCAAAGATCTGATTTGATGATAATTTCATTTCATTGTATAAATTATTCGTAGTGCATAATACTGTCGATCATAATAAATATACTCATTTAGTTTAATAAAACATTTTTATAATCTTTAGTGTATTTATTCGGAGGTTTTAGACGCGTTAGATATATTTTTATTTACGAGTTTTTTTTATTACATAGAGAGTTGTTCTATTTATTAATTGTGTACATTTTTTATACATATATATTATATATGAATAAATGTTTTATTCGAGGCTATGTATATGTAAATACCTCTTTAATTTTAATGCATACTACATGTATTCTTTAAAAGCGTTGTCGTATGCGTTCGTTAATTGGGCGGGTGAAAGTTCGAGCTTCTCATGAAATTGTATTATTTTTTTTTCTTTAAATCATCTGTAAGTATGTATACTGATTAAGGTATACACAATTTGTTGAATGATCTGCCAAATCATATTAGCATTAACTAAACACTGAATACAACAGTTAAAGTACTAGTGGCCTTAAAGTCGTTGCATGCTGCATCAGTTCTACACCAATGCAATATTGTTTCAACAACGTTTAAAGGTTTTGATTGCAGTGGAGGCTCGTGTACTAAAAGTTTTACTTCTAATTGTGTCCGAATTCTAGATGGCGCTGCGCTCGACGACCTTGAAGCGTCCGCGAAGGGCGAGTTAACGGACTCGTGATGAAATAGTACAGTTTCATGTAAAGCTCGTTACGACCAACTACCCTCCAATCGTACTCCAATCGGCTGTATTCGTGTACACGATACTTTAATCAGCGTACATAGTTGGGAATGTTGATTGACGTTGTGTTGAACAGTGATATTTTGCATTTAATAGTGCCATTGCAAAATGGCGCACCGACAGTGTTGCCAACGAATTAAATCGATATTTAATTTTTTTTATTCACAATGTTGCCCGATATATTATGACATAAATATAATTAAATTGTTTTTAAATAAGTACACGAATTTAATAAAAAGTGTTAGCGATTTCACAAAATTTTATAAAGAGCACTATAATAGTTTTGCACAGTAACAATAGTCGTCTGGAATGAAGGATTAGTTATGTGGAAAGTTTGAATATTTACATGTATGTATGTATGTAAATATATTTTTTTAAAAACAAATTTCATTAGAATAGGAATAATTTTTCATAGAGATCTTGTTGTACCTACTTTTACACGTTAAGTTGAAAACGGTTTTGTGTCTGTGTTTTATATAATTTTTGTTACTAGTGATATTGATTGTGAACAATTATTCATAATCTGTTGTCGTTTATTAGTAAATCTAGCGTAAATTGCACTCAAAAAGGAACAAAAAATATGTAATGATAACATTTTCTGTCTATATGGTTGGACCCACAAACGTTCAGTTAGTGAAAAAATAAGCACCGTTATGAAATTTAATATTCGATTATTTCATAATTGTTAAATTTAAAGTCTTAAAGGAATTATTTTTTAACAAATGCCCCGTCTCTGTGCGATTCAAATCAAAGTGAATCACTAAGTTTGTTCACCCTTGTGTTATACCGCCTAAGGTAATTAGTACTCGTAAATAATGGTTTGGGGGGTTCGAGGTTATACGATTTAAACTACGAACCTTTTTCTTTTAGCCGGTTTGCATCACAGCCGACATTTTGCGGTTATGAACCGTGTTATTTAAAACTGGACAATGCATACACGAGGGATAATAATTAATTAGACGCAATTTTAACTTGTATTCGAAACATAATTAAACATGGACCAGGTACTTTTCATTTTATAAATTGTAATTACAAAAAGATTTCTCTTGAAATTAATATATATATATATAGAGGGCGTTGGTGTCGCCAGAATTGCAATGTGAAGAATAAATCTTCCTCCACCAATCACAGCGTTGCTTTATTAATAGACCAATCAGGAGCGCGCATTGTATTCACCCAACGCGCTTTATATAATTCATTTGTTAATATATGTCAACTGATTAATTGACTATCAAATTAGATTTAGAAAAAAATTGTGATTAACCGTCCTTATTGCGATTTTCTTCTGTGCTATTTTTTCTCTTTGTATTAAATATTTTATTATAGGTAACGCGTCCATGATTGTTATGTTTCATTAAATAATTATTTGAGTACCAAAAAAATACCTACTAACCTTCCAATTTGATACCAAAGTTTTGCTACCGTTTCTTGAATGTTTACTACAATTGTACTAATAAAAAAAAGAATATGTATAATTCTATTTAAAATAAGATTTAATAACCTCTTTTTTTTTGTAAAAACAAGTAATATAAAATATTTTGTTAATAAATTGCATATGCAATGTTCAATTTTCTGTTGATGGCGCTATATTTACGACTCTGGTTTTTTAATTGCAATTAAAAAAGAGGAACAAATCAATGCAATGTTATGTAGAACTGTTTTTTTGATATATACTATGTAGGTGTTGGTATTATGTGAAAAATGAGGATATACTATGCGTATTTTAATGGCGTAGACTGATATAAAAATAGGCATGTTAAAGGTTTTTAGGAACATCGTCTAATGTATTATCAATTTTGTACACGTTTTGGTGGAAATGTCAAAATAGTTTTTAAGTACCTGTTCGCTGTCACACGAGATAATTTTGATAAGTGCTTTTATTTATTTTTTAAATTTTTAATCAGCTCAATGCCGCTGTGTGTTCCGGGGAAAGGGGCAAAAGGATTTTCCCTTATTTAAATCCTGATTCAAATCATCGCTATGGCTGTCTCTTTAAGTTATTGAAAGTTGACAAATATAACATTTGACTCATGAGTACGGAAGTACTGTGGTACTTAATTACTAATTTGACTCACTCTCATGACAAAATTGGCTTTCTTCAATCAAAGCAATGCACGTGTAATGATAAGTATACATATTATTATGGTCATGTAACTTGACATCGTGTCTTTATGAGAAACATTAAGGCGGTTTTTCTTGAATATGATTTTGATTCGTTCCAATAAAAGTACAATACGAGCAATAATGTTCAGATTTCAATTTATATGTCGGTGTGTATCTTAGACTTAAATAAATTAATGTATTTTATACTGTTCGTAAAAATATATCACCCCCGTAGGTGCCTTTGCAACGCTTCTATAGAAGTTATCTGTTGCGAAACACATATTTATATGTAATTGTGTATTGAATATTTACAAACGTATGTAGAACACAACTTTTTGTCATTTAATTCGTGCCTCTGTTAACTGTCTGTGCGGTATGTGGAGGCGCGCGGTCGCCCGCGACGATGCGCGGTGTCGCGCGCCTCTGGTGCCCAACGTGTAATCAGAATCACGTGTATATGTGAAGCATGGAAATTCTGTATCCGCAACTATTCGCTTTCGCAATACTATATTGAATTGAACAATGCTCATACAATTTTTTACCTGCCCTTTTTCGTAATACCTTTAGCGGCTCAAAATTTTTCTCTTGACGAATGTAAGACTAATTCCGAACGGAAGCAGTGTGAGGTGGAAGGGCGATAGCTGTAGTGTAGTGAGGTTGCAACATGGGTCTCAAACTAGCGACTAAGTCGAGGGATTGTGATAGTGTGATCGGTGAACCAATAATGTGGAGCGTTCGTGCTTTTAAATTTTTATAATCAATTTCAATTAATTGATATTCTATTCTAGTTTTACTAGTCTATCTGGAAGCGTGGCGGTTAATTGTGGCAGGGGAATTACATTTGCAAACAGTTTGAGTTTAGATAGATAGATGGCGTTACATGTACGATTATGTTACGATCACAAGATTTTGTTTTGTAACTTCATACGGTATACGATTGGCATATATTGTCATTTGGAACTATAAGTTGAGATAGTTTCCTTTATTTCTTTGAATTTGTATTAGGAGCCAAATTTAAGAATAGTTTAATGACTGAACCGTAACGGTCTCTTAAAGCACCCTTTGTCGTTGTTCGACAAATTTGTATTGGTTTCACAGAGCGTGCATATACAAACAAATGTGCTATATACTAATTCATTCGGATTATTATCCGTAGTGGATAATAGCAATTTAGAAAATTAAAACACAAAGGAAGAAAAAATGGAAGGCGATGCGTTTTAGAAGCGTTAAAGCTTGTATATAATTCAAAATGGCCGCTTTGATGTGATGTCTTTCGTATTTGCTTGTTTGAATAGCAAACTATGCATATTGAGTTAGTTCGATTTTAGAGAAGATTCATTGAAATTCTTAACATTCCTCCAATGCAATGTAAGATTTATTTTTTAGGCAAATTTTAAATTCACTAACAATCTACTAGGCGTTACGTTTTCGTCAAGCCAATTGGTTTCTGACCAGCACGAATACCGAATGCTCCACATTTATTGGACGAGTTACGTTTTACGCTGAGGGTGCCAATTCGTAAATTGCTCGAAGTATGTGTATCCTATATAATGAATGTTTTTTTTTAAAGGACATCTGCGCGTTTGCAGGTGTTCTTTTGTTTGTTTTGAATGTATAAAGTCTCCCAAAGCTGTTGCTATAGTTAGTTCGTACGTAGGTACTGATTGAAGGTATGGTTAGATCGTTTTACACTCGTGTTATTGTATGCCAGAGTGTCGACAATATCTTTTGGAATTCTTCTATATTTTGTATACAGCCCAATATTTATTGTACAGTGTAATAAAATACCATGCATGTATAATTTTGTGGTTTTTTTTTCTGATTCATATCGGCCCCGAAAATTGTGTAAATTTTTGTAACGGTCGCAAAGTGTCACAGGATGTTCACGTGAGCTGTGAAAACGCAATAATGTATTGAGACATTGCAGGAATACGCTGTAAGTAGATACGCCAGTTGTTAGTTGTTAGTTCATAGAGCGAAACATAGATGGCGTTCAACATGGTACTGGACACTAAGAAATGATTACTTAAAATAAAAAGTAATAAAGATCAATATAAACCACGTAAAGCTACTGTTAACACAGTTGCGTATACCGCTTTAATAATCAGAATATCTGTCTCCCATTGCTGGCAACTGCTGGCTATATACCTATATCATTATAAACGACATTTTAGTTGTTATTAGCATATCATAATATTTGAAAAAAGAATGAACAGCCTTTTTTAAAATTGACAATCTACTGTCAAATGGCTGTTCTACGTATCTATGGTTATGTTTGAATAAAGAGCAGTTTTTCAAACATACTGCTTAATTACGTACGTACTAGTCGAGAAATATCTGCGTCATTAACAATACAGTTACGAGCTCCAGATGTTTCATGATAATGAAGGAATTCATTATACCCTACTGCTAAGTTAATAGCAGAAATTATTGCCGAGTACAATTTTTCAGTTCTTAAATACTTAAGTAAATTTTACATTGAGAACGCTGTAAGTGTGCCTCGTACAGACTTGGCGTTACAGAAAATTTATAGGACTTTTTTTTATTTCGAGTGCATGCAGCTTAACGAGTACTTGATTTAAGTGCGCTAAATTATGTAAGTAGGCACTTATAAACATTAGGTACAAAGGCTTTTTATTTCAGTAATGTAGGTGCATTTCAAGAAGGCTTTAATATTTTCCTTTTTGAATTTAAGTCATGTAACCGATGCGGTCTGGCGGTTTGGCTAACTTCACACATTTTAGACAATATTTTGAATAACTGAGTTCTGTAGGTGTGCACAGGATGTTTTCCTCGTTTTGACTGGAGTCTTGGTGCAGTCGTTAAGGAACCTGACTGCCAAACCGGGGTGCATGGATTCCATTTCCACCCAGGACAAACATTTGTATGATGAGCACATTTGCTTGTTCTGTGTCTGGATTTAAATAGAAATATCTACATAAGTATTGTATACTATGTTTATATGTACGTTTATCAGTTGTTCGGTATGTTCGGTGTTATTGTTCGATCTGGTTCGAAATCAGGTAGTCGTGTGTGGAATTGTCCCCACTATACTAACTATTAAATAAAGTAAATAAATAAAAATAAATAAACTGTTACTGTTATAGCCAATAATACCCATCTTAAACACGTTAACGCATAAAAGGATTCCTCCACATTAATTGTCGTTTATATCATAAATATGCAACACCTAGATTCAAGTTCCGATCTTATTTAATTAAATGCTTAGATGCCGCAGTGCAGTGCAATATAAACATGGCTTAATATTCTAATGAAAACAAGGTATAACGCTTAGCCGTTCTCGGTAAGCCGAAAGCAATATCATAGAGTTTAGTAACTATCTATAATTCTTACGTATCCGGCTGGAGCCAGCGCAGGGCGGTTGTTACTGGAAAATACTGGAAATATCCAGCATTATCCAGCCACTTTAGCGAAGTTTATGGATAAATAACTGCCTAGTTAAAGTTTTTATGAAATGTTGTTACATAATTAACCTTGTATCTTACTTTGCTTCACGGTCTCATGAATATAATTTTTTGGATCTCGTTCATATCGCTTGTCTTGTTTGGTGTGTAGCTATTTATGTATTGTGTGCTTTATTATCAAAAGTTATATGTTGTGTTTTTAGGAGGAGTATTTTATTTTATTCTTTGTTTAGATTTTTCTAAAGTTTCTTAAATTTAGGCATCAAGGCTTATATTTACTACGGCGTTTATTAATTATTACACGAATTCAGAATGTCAGAAAGACTCGTAATATCTAAACTCTGTAGTTTTGCATCGCTTTGAAGAGGTTTTTAAACATGATAATATTACACTTGTCTTATTCTTTTAGATTTTACTTACCCAACAACGTTACTCATAACCTCAGACCCAATCTTTTCTTGGTAATTAGTGCTGTTGTATAAACTTATTGCTGTGACCACTGTAACGTGGAAGTCATGCTTTGTAAAACAAAGATGTTTACGTATGAACAATTTTGAAATTGAAGTATGTATTAAAATTATGCGACAAATCCACCGCTTCGTGAGTACCTGTGTATGTGTAAACTTCACCGAAACGAGGCCGCTCAAATTCTCCCACCTTGTAACTTAATTTCCATAAAAACCCTTTAAGCCAGACGTTGACGTGGTGCTTTCATTTTTCCCCGCTTAATGGCGCCGCAGCAAGAAATGTCATTTACAGAATAATACGGCCCGAATGTGGAATGGTGTTCATATTTCTTCGGTAATTGTGAAGTACTTACGCTCAGACAAATTCCTAGCCATTTGTAATGTTACGCAAATTATGTTAGGAAATATATGTATGTATATGTAGGTACCTATACAGGGCGCCAACTAATATAGCCTTCGTATTTTTGTTGGTTTGTCTAATACGTGCAACAATAACAGTAATAACAATAAAGCCTAATAGGTGCATATCTTATTTATAGTAAAAGTACAATACAATGTGGAAAATGGTAAAGGATTTGATGAAAACACGTGATACTTAGAAAATTATTTATCTTGTTGCTGCACTCCTACCTGGATGCTTAAATACTTAGTTCAGCTAAAGCCTGACATTTGCTCATTCATGCGAGCATATAAATTGCAACCAGTGCGTTGGTTTAAAGATCTCGGAGCCTCCTGATTGATATGTGGTGAGCGATCACCGAAGGGTTATAGTAAGTAAATCTGCATAACCTTACCATCTCCCCCAAAAGATACTCGTAGAGTATCTTAGGGAATTTTCCCCCGAAAGAAATAATTGTAAAAGGTTATAAAAGAATGGCCATCGATAGAAAATATTGCAGATCCAATTCGCGGTCTGTGGGAAATAGCGGTGTCGAAATTTTGAAAAATCATCCGCAGTCGGTCGTAACCGATACTCGTTCGGTTGACATTTTGATTGTGCAATAAATCAAGCAGCTGGATCCTCGAATTAAACGACGGTACAAATTACTTTCGACGTCGCGATTTTTTGGTAAACCCGCCCGTTGAATGTCTCACCGCTGGCGTTCAAGTAGATGCCTATATGTAATTACAACAACGTAACCTGGCCGCGACTTGCCACGAATATAATCATTTCATGTAACTTAATACACTACATATGTATTAATGTCTGCTTAATGTCTCTTTATTGTAGGTACTGTTTTTAAAGTAGTTCTAAATTCTTGTCATTTTTATTTCTTTGGTTCAATAAAAGATAATAATAATAGATAAGAAATACATACACCTACAGACATAAGGAGAATTTTTTTTTTTAAATCGTTGCAGATAAAGAATTATTTATTTTTATTTATTCATTTACTCTTTATTGTAACCTAGAACATTACAAAGGGCGGACTTAATGCCAAATGGCATTCTCTGCCAGTCAACCCTTAAATAATATATTAAAGACAAGAAAAAACATTACAAAAAAAAATTAATTTGTTACAAAACATAAAGCAAGCGCATTTTGCGGTCGCAATTTCGTCCCAACAATAGCTAGCCTTAAACATTTTACGAAGTATTTAACGCCTTACTCAAACAATGACTCAATTAGTGTTTATATTCTCGACGATGTCGTTCCCGTCACTTCAGATGGCTGAAAAAGAGTTATTACAGCCTCTGTATGTCGCTGGGATAATTTATGTAGTTCATTAATCAATGTCTATACTATAGCTTTACGGTTACTGTTTAGAAATGTTAAAGTCTATTAACAAAACACACATAGATTTATATTTATGTGTGTGTACAAAATAGTTATGTCAGTGAATTACTATGTTAAACGGGGTTGATTCTGAAGTATATTTTTATTTATTTAGTTATTCATCAAAGTATGGCAATAGGCTCACCACCTATTCCATTGTGGGACTTACGTAACTGGTGAAATGTGGGGGTGTACTACACTCCTATGCCTACTCCTTAGGGGATTACAGGCGTGATGTTACGTATAATATTTAAGAAATACATAGTATGAATATATTGTCAGTTGTCTAGTTACCATATAGGAGTGGCCTATTACAAATCTAAATGGCCTCAATCCCTCGTACTATGAGAGGAGACAGGGTTCAGCAGTGAAGTAATAAAAAGGGTGTATAACGGATGTGACATCAGCCCGCTTGCCTGCCAATCAAAGCCCAGCTGCCACACTAGCTATCCCCATCGCCATGCCAAGAGGCGTATATAAAAGCTAACCCGCCAGTCAGTTTTTGCATGTTCAATTGTGATTAAAAGATACAGTCGAACCTCTGTCTGTTTTATTTTTCCCACTGTTACATGTGGACAAAAAATAAACAAATATACAAATTACCTAAAGCGTCAAAGTTATATGGTTTGAACTGCAGCTGTCTCCAAGAGCCCGTGAGCAGCATCTCAGTAGTCAGGTCAGTTTCCAATTTCTTGATGGACACAGCAAACTGCGGACCTTTTGTTAACAGGAAACTTGTAACTGTTATCTCTTGAAGAAGCTTGCGTTTTTTGTAATCATTCCTCACATTAACCGGGATATTGTCTATGCCTTTTTTTATTTCATTCAAGTGGTCCCGCACGGTGTCTGTGATGGAGGTAACTTTTCTTTTCACTAGAGCCGCTCCACCTGATTTGTCTATGAATATCCATCCAGAGGACATGGCTTTGCTGAAACCTACTTTTGCATTTGGCACTATCTGAAAGTAATGCAATTTTAGATAGCAGTGTTAAGAGCTGATCTAGTAATACAGTTTAATCATTAATACTTTGCTTATCAATTTCGTAGCCTTTTTTTTCTATAATAGACATCATATAGTGTACCTCCAAACAGTCGTATTCATTAATTGAAAATGATCTAAGAATCAGTGCGATACATGATAAGAAACTTAGTTAAAGTTAATAGCAGAGCTATTACCTTCATCACTTCGGCTTGTGGAATTCCTTCTTCAGGAATACTTTTATAGAGCACGGCCTCGTGACTACCTTTCTCTGCTACCAGTTTTCCCTCCTCCGTCAGCTCCCATTTATTATTCTTTACCGGCTCTGACACCACCATTTCAAGCGCTTCGATACTTTTAACGGCTCCAACAATTTTTTGATGATCCTCACCAAATTCAGTTGCCAATTTTATAGTATCTACATTGTCACAGGCTTCTAAATAGTGTAAAATTCTTTCGTTTAGCTCCATTTTTATTTGTTAATTCTGAATTGTTTAGGTTAACTTGCTGTAAGTAGGTGTCGTGATGGCATATGGCATTTGGTGGCTGACAAAAATATTGACGTATCAGTATCAGTGACAGTGTCAAATAGTTGTACATTTCAGTTTACGAAACGTTTTTAATCAAACCTTTGGAAAAGTTCATCAAAATAATATTTTAAATTGAATCATTTGCACAATTCATAAGAATGTTATTTGGTACACATAATTAGATTCATTAAATAGAAAGGGGCTTTAAATTATCCATGTTATTCGCTTATATAAAAGTTCATTTAGTTCAGTTGTCATCTTTGGTATTATTTAAAAATGGAACGGGATTGTTCAAACGAAGGTTTAAGTAATTAATCTTTTAAGAACTTTTCATACATTTTATTTATTAAAAATTAGTTTCTGAAAAGCAAGTTCTACATTCCTAGATATTATTTGAGGCCTTGTACAATAACGCGAGCAACCAATCCAGGACTGGTAATAACGATTACTCTGAGAATTAACAAGAGTGTAACTTTCTACGAGAAATAACAATTATTTAGAAACTAGCCGTTACCCGCCCGCTTTGCTGGGCGTATGATACGGTCGTATTTTTAAATCTAGATTTGAAATTTGGTAGGAATATTTCTTTTACCACGTAGATACCTATAGATAGATAGATTTAAAGACACACATTTATTTTTATCGCCCACGCACAGCCCTCTAGGGGTGAAATATCATAAAATTAGTTCTTATTAAATTCAAACATTCCAAAGACAATATTCTGGCCATGTTTCAAAGTTCTAAAAGCTATAGATTGAAAGATACGAATTTTTTAAATATTTAACGCCCCCGCTCAACCCTCTGGGGGTGGAAAATCATAAAAATTAGTTATTAGTGAATTCAAACATGCCAAAAGAAATATTCTGGCCAAGTTTCAGAGTTCTAAAAGCTATGAGTGGGAAAAAATATATTTTTTTTTAATTTTTAACGCCCCCGCACAGCCCTCTGGGGGTGAAATATCATAAAATTAGTTTTTAATAAATTCAAACATGCTAAAAAGAATATCCTGGCTAAGTTTTATACCTAAAAGA
>DWMP01000071.1:0-12475 GCA_018245295.1 Agara epimachia | reverse complement strand
ATTATTAAGTGAATCAATATGGCTTCTATCTAATATTAATCGAGCTAAATATATTATGTAATCTTCTCGATTTTAGTTATAAATAAATATATTACACAATTATATCGTTTCATATATATCTTAGGAACTTATTGATTCATAGAAAATTGTGCTCGGAAAGTTTGAAAAATTCCCAATATATCTCATGTTTCGTATTAACTATTGGATTAATTAAGTTGGCCAGCCGGGCTTTATAAATAAATCTTTTGGGTAGAATAACAAAACGAATGAATGGACGCGTATTATTAAATTCCTTAATGTTTAATATTAATATTACTACATCTCACATCGTTTTTACTGCCATCTCCTAATGCTATATGTATGTCATTGAAATCCGAAATATTTCGTCTTTCCGGACGCATCTCTCAATCCATATTGTCTTCTTTATCTGAAACAATCAGCTATTCTATTTTCAAATAGTGATAACGTCGAAATTTTCAACGCTTACACTTTACACTTAAGAGATTTAAATTCGTAATTAATCATCTGCAGTATATTTCCCTTTCCTTATTTATTTTGTGTCACAGATTGCAAGAAATAAGCTCACATTTGTACGGCGGGACATGACCTATAAAAGTTTGCTCAGTTTACATCACGTAAACACTGATAATATCTAATATTTAACCAAGTTTTACTTTTACAAAACAGTCTGTAACAGCTGCTGAATCTCCCACTGCTCACGGATATCATTCGATCGTTTTCTAATACATAGCAACTTAATGTAACTAGCGCTATCGAGACTATGTATGACCAAGTGCGGTAAATTTGATATGGGATGACCATTTTTCATATGAAATCATTATTTTTGTTATGGAATGTTTTAGCTAGTTTTCAATTTACAAACAGTTACCATCCTGAATAACAATGGAACCATACTATAGCTGTAGTAAGTCGTAATTAATAAATCAGCGACTGGACTAACAGTAGACCATTATAAAAACATTAATTTTGCGGAAATAGATCAAAAAGCCCAAAATATATTTATAATATTCAAGACTAATATAATACGAATCAATTAGCTTCTTCTTTGCTTTAGTAATAAAGGTGAATTCACCTTCTGCTATTACATACAGAAATATCTCAAAAAACAAAAATATTTGATGAAAGAGTAAGATTTTGCTCTTGTTCTACTCTTTAAATTAGATTATAAATATATTCATTTATGATTTATAAAGATGAAGAAAAATATCTTGGATCTGCTTAGAGTTCTTTATGATATCCTCTAGGGCGTGTCGAGCTTGTAAACCGGTATTTAGCGTATCAGGCAAAGGTCTTGACTCTTCACTCTGAGAGAAGACCCATCTCCAAAATTAATAAAATAAAAGACGGTGACGGCCGTTGAAACTGCTGTACTACAAGATGTTCCCGTTAAGGTTTCCCCATATTTGCAGCATGAATGTAAGCAAAAATTTAAAAACAGTTTCTATAATAAAAAACTTTGAGGTATTTATTCGACTTAAACAGAAATAAATAATAACTTAAGCCGTGTGGCCCTAGTTTGTTATAAAATTGCCTGTTATACCTGAATGGCTCAGCATAAACAAATAAACATGAACAGTTGTCTTGGCAAGTAGTCAAACGTGCTGGGCCCTTAATAATATGGGTATACAATGCAAACCATAGCTCGCTAAACATCTTCTAATTCACACAAGCTGTTATAGCTCTTAAGCCCAAAACGTAAGGCGTCAAATCCTTTGTATAGTCCCCGTAGATGTAATACAACTACGTTTGCGTGTATACAAAACGACGTATCCATTCGCCCTGATCATAAACAAATGGAGGCAATAGCAATCATGCAAATCAGAAATCGCTGTTACCATTGCAAATGTACTACGTGAAGAAAGACAAAGAGCTCTTTTTCGTAATATGACGGATCAAAACGTCAACAATCGTCAATTATGTACGTTTGTTTTTCTTGCAAAATTGTGAGTTTGTTGAACTCTTAACTTACCTGTCTGTGATGATATTGCTGCCTTTTTTTCTCTAAGTAGCTTTATAACATTAAAGCTGATTACACTGATAGCAAATCAGTGGTATATTTTTTGTTCAGGTTACGAGTGCTTTAATACTGTCTGTTTATAAGTAGCTCGTACTAGATATACCTATAGCGTGTAAATAGTATGCCATCAGAATCTCAATTTAGGGAGAGTTTGTCTTATGAAAACCAGACAGCTGATAAAGTACATAATCATATATTTTTAAATTTATAATTACACCCATAATTTTACCACTAGATATTGAACAAACATTATACTCAACACACACATACATATTTGTCGTAGGTGGGAATGGAACCTCCAATCCCCGGTTCAGCGGTTCGATTCAGTAACTATTGGAACAAAGCACCAATCATACACAACCACATCGTCTACCGTCACCACCACCACCAAGTGTTATTATGAATAAATATTTTTGTCTAGTCACACTTTGCCTTAGCATAAAAATGAAATATAGGTACAATTTCAAATGTTCATATTAAAATAATCAATATGGGTACTGGCTCTCTAGTTAAAATTTAATCGACTTCATCTTAAAACCGACACTAGCTCGTAATTTGTTCGCTAGCCCCTACTTTAGTGTACTTTACACTACTAACTCCTCTTGAGGTCTCAAGTAAGGTACCACGAAATAGTATCGTCAGTCGAAATTTCTTGCGAATTGGGCCAAGTCTGTACGTCTCTGTAAGTTACTTCGGAACGCTGTGACCTATATTCTGTGCTCGTTTTCATCTCAGAAACAACGATATTTTTGTGTAGCAAAGCGCTACTTTGTTCTTCATTCGCGTTTCCGCTTTTAATTAATTAAAAAAGGAAATCCCGCCGTTTGCTTGAAAAATGTAGGACGCTCAGTTGTTCATAGATTGTACCATGAAATAATGTTATAGTGGATATTTAGTAATGACGAGGAATAAGTCCAGGATTTTACATGCTATATCGTTATTTTCATCAACACTGCAACCGTGAGGATTTATATTATATCGTATTGTTACATATTTTATATAACGATAGTTTTCATTATTATAACCATTTATTCGTAATAATATAAACAAGTATTTATATAAAATTCAAATACAAATTAAAATCACTGTCAATACGAAGTCTTAAAGAGATTTCAGTTGTGTATAAATTACTTACAGAAATAAATTCAATCAGGTACAATCTTATACTAAAATTCCATTATCCTAAAACAGTTCCACTTTCACTATTAAATTCGAAGTTCAATTTACAGAAATATGTTTAAAACAACTTTGAGGGTTCACTAAAGTAAATCGAACCCGATCCACTATTATAACTATGATATCGAATTGCAAAACTTGTTCAATGGGATTTATTGAATTTAGAACTATTTGTGGTGAACGGAACAGTTCAAACGTTTGTAAAGTATGTAGCAGTCTGAATGCATTTCCAACTACGGGCGAAATAGAAGGTGTAATCCGCTTAATGAAATAAATTGTAAACTTTTATGATCCTTTCACATTTTTTTTTTTAATTTTTACCTGAAAAGTCCCTCAAAACATGTGAATGTAATCGATTGCAAAATCTGCATGTAACGAATACTCTAGTAAGGAATAGAAACTATTACCAGACTAATCATATTTATTTCGCTAGTGTATACTGACTGTTATTGTGTGCAACCAGAGCTAAATTTACCTTCGTGAGTTTATTTAGTCATAATTTTATAGTACTAGTATATGTATTTGAGTAGTAGTGGCCACATTTGACAGAGCTCGCTATGGTACAATACATATAATTATGTATTTCATACTAGTGCTTGTTACAAATTATAAACTTAACAAATGTCATATCAACACAAACACAAAAACAATTCAATTCTTTAAAATATACTAGAACTGTACATACATGAAGGTACATATGTTGAACATACATTTAAATAACCACGTTTCCACGACTGAAAACTTCATAAAGACAATAGGTTAGATGGATCACTATGAACATTTGTATTCTGTTTAAGCAACACCCTCAAATATTGCTCGGCCGTCATGATTTGATGAGATTTCCGACGCCTAAATGAATTACGTAATGAAATAACAAATTCCTTGTGTTTGCGTAATTTGCACTCTTGACGTGAAAAATGAATTCTTAAAGGCAAAGGGAATTTAAGAAAAGATCACGGGAAGAAAAATTTAAATAAAAAAAGCGGTCGACACGATAAATGACAGAGTAAAAGTGCGATCGTTACTGTCAGATGCATGTAACGTTGGCAAAGAAAACCCGTTATTAATAGCTCAGGGCAGCTCAGGGGTTTCCGCTGGGAAATAATATATCGTGACCTTTTGGAACGGCGGGACACTTGAAAATGTGGGGCAAAATAGGGTCATAGTCCACAAGGTGATTCAAATTTTAATAAATTTCAGTTTGAAAGTTAGCAAAATTCCTTTTGATTTTTGGCATTTTTATTAGCATTCACTTAGTTTTGTAACGTGCGGGTAAGGATACCTATACAGTAGTATGTAAACAATTATATACATATATGTTTACAAGAGTACCTACCGTGATTGGTAAATATATAAAATACTGCATAGCGTAAAAGGTTGACTCACTATTAGACATTTTCGTCTGTACATTTTAACCAGAAGACCGATTTACTAGAGAAATCGGTATTAAAATAAAATATAAGATCAGTTTCTATAAAATAATAATGATCTAACCTCGTAAAATAAACTAAAACAGTTACTTCATTGAAAAGAAAATCTTAACCGTTTTCGTGACACATAAAATTTACAGCAAATACATATAAAATGATAGGGATCGACATGAATAAAGACAATATGTAACATGATGAATTGGCAAAAATAGCTAAATCTTTGCGAGCAATAAATAACGATTCGTATAGATCTCTCCGTAATGAAATTGAGGTTCAAAAGCTCCAATTTTTCTTGACTGGACGAATCGTTTTGTTAGCGACGTTAGCATTGATCCATAACATTACGTTAGATCGAATCAGTCTTATAGTGAATAGATGACAGATTTAATGGCAAACGGAGGCCAACATTTCTAAATTGCAAACATTATTAGACGTCGTTTTAAATCCTGATACAAGGCATGAAGCATACGTGCATTAAAATATATATGTAGTTATATAATAGAATTATAGAATTTGAAAGTAGACATTAGAAACACGTCGCTTAAGGTTTCATTTAAATTTATAAACATATTTTAATTCTCGTTAAATTTAAATAATATTTGTAGAGCTGAATTTTACAAAAGCATACAATAAATAAGCATTAGTTAAGGAGTATAAACTCAACGCATATTTTAGTACCATAACAAACATCATTCTACTACATATATTATTTGTTTTGAGTCAATGTCTTTTGGACCCGTACTAAACATTTCCGATGTGTGAGTATAGCCTCTGGTGCTCGGATGGAATTAAATATAAATAACATCGAAGGGTCTGCTAGGGTTAAGGGAATCAAATTAAAAAATAATATGCCTTCCAGATTCCCAATGGCTTGGATCGATTGAAGTCGTTTCAAGAAATATTTTTTTGCTCACTTATATACCCATATATGTAAATTAAGATTTTGGTTTGCCTTTCCTTTGTATGCTCCCATTGCGTGACGAATTGGGAACCACGTCGGTGCTACTACGTTTTTTAATTTTCACCATTTTGTTCCCACGATCGGTAGAGATTTAAACGTGTACCTAAAATATTCTCCATGCGGCCCTGAAGAATATGTCAGTTACTATAATGAAATTAATAATTCACATGAATTTGTTAAACATGCCCTAAATACATAATATTAAAATTTAAATAACAGGACTACTAGCCCTATCTCAACAAAACTTTGGACTACAAATTAATTATGTAAATTAATACAATTAAGCTTTATATCCATTTAATTATTGTTATCGTCTATTTGTTCAAAAGGCTCTATAGAATAATTTGTATCCTATTTTACATTTGATTTAAAGCTCGGTATATTTTGCTGCTTTACTGCCAAATTAAAGATACTATCGCTTTACCACAGAATTTACACAGATAGCTACAGAGTTATAAAACAGTACGTTGGAAAGTGTGTTCGTCGAGTTAATTGCACTAAAAGACAATGGTAAGTAGTTACATAATGTTAAGTTATTTTTAAAACAAAACAACTCTAACAGAACAGTTATTCAAGTGTTGCGAAGACTGTATCTGTACAGTCAACATACAAGCTTGGAGTAGCAACTTACATCGTCCTATTTTTGAGAAAAAGCCGCTTTTGTGCAAAAGGATGTAAAGTGGGTACTAGAGCATTGTGTTACTAGGTAAATGAGTAGACATACTAAAAACATATTTATGTCATTAATCGCGTAGTTACTGAATTCTTATGATTATAATGAATATTTGTTATTGATAAAAATCAGAAGTGTATCAAAGCCAACGTCGTTTACTCTTAACGCATTAGATGTGTGATCTAGGGAACTTGTAATTTCTGCTAAAGAGTCCATTAAAAAAAGGAACATGCTATTTGATAGAAATATGTATGATGATGTAGCAATCCTTTTTTCAAACCTTGTATACTATTCTATAACTCTTTACTATTCTGTATAAACATACGGGGATATATGACTATTTAAAATAATTTAGGTAATCAAGGACTGCACAGTTTGCAATGCGTTTTTACTTACAAGTCGTTTGGCCTAGACGGTCAATATGCATCTTATTTGTTTACAAATATAAAGATCTTTAACTAAAGTAACATAACTTAAGAGTATCTTTAAGTTTTAAAACTATAATTTTAATTATATTTTCATAAGCCTGATAATATATGAGGACAATGAATTCGGATTAAAATTTCACAATAGCTTTATATAAATGAAATGTTTGCTACCGAAAGATTGCACTAGTCGACGAGCTCTTTCATAGGAAAGGACAGTAGGATTGCACGGTCTAAATCCAAGCCTTATCTCTGACAACGTGGCTGTCGTAATTCCACCCCTAGCGTTAATGTTAAACCTTCAAGATGTGCTGCGAAAGTATTCCATTATATTGCACGTTGTACATTGCGCGCGACCGTCCGCTTGTAATATAATACGCAATCGTAGCGGGTAATGTGCTGTGTTGTATTACAAGTGACGTTGATACCAGCCTCATAACAATGATGTTTCGTAAAAGGGGTTTTGTCTTACTTGGATATAATAACAAGGGTGAGTTCAACATAGCATAGAAAGAGGCGTTTTATTAGGTTAATGAGAACGACGGTACAGGGTTTGACAAGGCTGTTTTGTTTTTTTATACTCAAAAATTTTAAACTTGTTTTATGGCATAAAGATGGTAAAATGGGAAAATTTGTCTTTCGCACAGACCCTTCTGAACGGATTCCGTTATCAATATGAACATAATCAGAAACCCTCTTATTGTAACACAATGAATTGTAAAAGCGACCTCTTTCCGAAATGAGAGAATTTAGTTCATGTTGCAAACTACTGTTTTATTGTATTGAACAAGGGATTACGCTGTTTCCGAAAATCTAAGAGTTTTAAGATAATACAGCATGTTATCCATGTCTTGCTTGTAAATTCCTGCAACTGCACATGTTTTACAAATTCTGACCTTATTTCCTTACATACAAAGTATTGTAAGAAAAGCAATCTTAAAATAATTTTACAATTTCCGCAAAACTACTGCATCGTAGGTTGTCAAGCGCAGCACTATGCTTCAACAATTGGTCCTGTATTATTAAACTTCTCTTGCACTTCAAACCGCCGTACCGTGGTAACAAAGTAGTCCTTATTTGTAATACATAATTCCTCCTCGCAATTTACGGGTTCAATTGTATTAAAACATAATGGTTTTAACTAATATCATCGTGGAAGTTATTCATTATGTATTTAACGGAAGCTCACGATAAGCTTAACACATAATGCCTATATGTCGACACAATATCGTTTATAATGTCAGCGGAACATACATAGTTACTTATCGCGAGTACCAATTGAATACAAAATGTATCTAAATATGTAAGTGAAAAATATTTACACAATATATAAACAATCGCATGTAAATACGTAATAAAACTGTAACCGAGCCTGTACTTGTGTCTGCAACTTGAATATATTGGAATAATCTTTTTCTGTTATAATTATGCTTATACATAGTACTTCGTCTGACCCGCAATTATTTCAGTATTTAACGTTTAAATGTGATGTCCTTAATGTGACTGCTGATTGTTAGAGTATTTTTCATTTTAGAATCGTTTTTTAATTTGGGCTTTGGTAAGATTATACTTTCTGATTAGCTTCCTGCCTGTAACACTTAATAACATCTAACTAGTGTTATAATATAAAAACTGTTTTGCTATACCCTATGTTCATCGTGCTACATACAATGTTACGTTTAAATTCTAATCCAGATTCAAAAAGCTTTAATTACATATTAATGAATCATAGTTATAAAATAGGTACATTAAGATTTATTTACTAAACGGTATCTAAAATTACTTCTTTAAGCAGATGTTACCGGGATTTCACTGTTATCACACATTTATATCTCCGTTACCTTTATTAAATTGAATGTAGTATTTTTAAGATATATGTAAGTATCGCTTAGGTGAAATTGTTTTTTTGTTTGTGTTTTTTTTTTTTGAAGAATACTATATTTTTTACACAGTTTTATTAGATACTGCGTTCATAACTATTAGTTTACGAAACGTTGTAGGTATTTAAATCAATTGCATTTTTTATTTATGTAAAGCATAACCGTAGTTAATGTTAAACTGGTTATGTGTTCTAACAGTCTGCATGATGTAACTGTGGCATATACAAATTATATGGCTGACTGTCCTTTCTATACGTCACGACGACAAAGAAACATTTTCTCATAAACAAGTCAGGTATTATGAGACAATATTCATTGCGCGTCTACCCTAATCAGAGCAATATTGCAAAGTGGTTTTGTGACAAAGTCCAAAATTTTGAGTGCTGCCAAAAGTAACGCTTTATGAATACGTTATGCGACACTCAAATTAATTTCCACTCTGTCGTTTAAGTGTATACTGATGAAATTTTAAGTGCGTTTCAGATTTTTAGCCCGAGCCTGCTTTGAGGGGCTAAGCTTGAATTTATATAGGTTCTCAAGTGGCATGAAAACTGCACATTATTAACATTGCTCTTATTTGTCTGACGGTTAGAAGCACTGAAAGAACTGTTAGCGGCAATTATTAAACATTACATGAGTTTTATTCAAGCCCGTCATTTAATCTAACTCTTATAAATCTGTTCAGAAAAATGATAATAAATAAATAAATAGCAAAATAAAAAAAAGCTCTAGAAAAATTGTCACAGCAAAGTATTCGTGTAAATTCTCCCCAACCGATTGTCTAAAATTCTTATATAGAAATATTGGCAGGATAACTTATCACCTCTGCAATATTGAATGATCCTCAGAACGATTTGATCTTGGCATCCTTACTCCATCACATGACTAGATGGTTATAAATATATATTCGATCGTACCCATTTGAAATACCACAACATTCAATTACTCGTTTTGCGCCCTTGTTTTTATAATATCTGCAGATATTTTATAAACGCTGTATACGACACAAGATAATTAATTTCTTAAGGTACTTCTATTAAGTAGTAGTGCTACTAATTCGTAGTCCTTTTTATATATCATTCATTTTATAAATTAAACGTCAAGACAATATATCCAGATTTCCGAAAACGATATTTGGAGACTACTTAAGGTTGCATATCATACAACTTCAGAAGTTATATACGCGACCGTTTGGATGTGATATATGTTTGGCATTTGTTCAAGTAGGAGTAATAAGAATTTCTAAAGTATCATCTCACTAAAAATTGGAGCGTCTCAGTAGGAATATAATATTTTTCGAGTTGCACGAAACAAATTTCTCTAAAATAATCGTACCTAAATCGTTTCAAGAGTACTTAGTGAGCCGTATTATCGATAATTCATACTGAAGGACGCATTGTTGTATTAACCTAACCTAAAAAAGTAACTCTAAAAAATAACAATTATTGTAAATAGCATTTTTCTTACTATTGCAGAATTGCATGCAGTGAAGATTATGAAAATAGTTGTTCCAGAAATAATTCAATATGGAGTCCAGGACGCTGTTATATTAGACTGTGATTACATACTTGGAAATGACACAGCCGGTCTGGTGGTGAAATGGTTTTTTAAGAATAAAGCTAGACCGGTGTACCAATGGATTGCGCCACAGAAACCTCAAGACATGGGTATTTTAAGGGGCAGAGTCGATCTGACATACCGAGCCGCCAACGATCCCCTAAAAATGCACAGAGCGCTACGTATAGTGAAGCCCAACACTGACATATCAGGCGAGTACACATGTGTCGTGTCAACATTCATGGAGGAGGATTCGAGAACAAAACAGATGATCGTGTTTGGTAAGTGAACTGAGCTTTTTAACGTTTACTTAGTTGCGAAGCGCTTGTTGTCTTGACGCGGTTGCAAAGCGGAAGTAATCTGTAAAACGATCCCGGACGCGGCCGGCATTTGGATAGGTGTCAGTTAGTGACAAATGTTCACCTCAAAGGGCACTTGAAGCAGTTGGTCCCCAGTTGTTACCGCTGACAAACGTACACCTTATCAGAGGCCTTTAAATATATTCGATGGACGACTTTGCCACTAATTCTTTTCTCTGTCAATCAGCATTTTAGTATCATAGAGAAGTATGCTCCAGGTCTCTCGTAGGCCTATATTAGTATTGCTGCGGTTTTTATAACTGAAGATTATGGCATAATAAATGTTTAAGTATATTAGCGTCATAATTTATTTATAGAAAGAGCCATTACTTCCGACCACAGTAACCCTTTTTCTAAATAATTGTTAAACAAATAAATAGATTTTCATTCGCTAGATTCAAAAATAATCATTTTCCAGAAATTAATCACCGCCGACAGCCTCGTATAAATAGTCAATACTTAACATTATAACTTTAATAAGTTTATTTCTACTACTAAATATCCAAAATGTTTGACAATATTGGATAAAATATTGTAGAATTTAAAGATTATTTGTGTCGACAATCAATTAACAGCAAGCACAGGCGGAGCGTTGAGCAAAATGTATAACGTAAATATTAAACCAAATTACGTGAAGCCGAACGAAAATGCAAGCAACGGAAACAAATAGTTTTTCATAGTCATTAAAATACTTATTATTCGTTATGATAAAAAAATTGTTGCTTCAGTGTATTGAATATTAAGTATCCATTTGGTTCATTATTCTAAGAAATCGCGTGTTCCTATGTTGTTTTCTGTAATAAAAGACACGAAGGAAACCTAAATATGAATTAAAATTTTAAAACTCAATAATTCAATATTATGCCACAAAATTTCCTTCATTTTAATAAAGAATTTCCTCTTTACTCGATGTAAAGGAACCTATAACAGACATTTTTTAATGTCATCGATACTGTGTCAGTATTGCAAATTTAAAGTAAGGAGAGGAAGAGGAACCACAACTGACGCATATCGATTTCCTTTTGCGTCGAGCCATAATGTTTTTGTAGAAATAAGCAAGTTTTATTCCCGCCAGCATCTGCTATCCGTTCGTCTCTTTTTATGCCTAAAACAGTCGTAAGGCTTCCTGAGAATCGGAACAGACGGCTTATCATCATAACAGGCAAGGGCGCTCTTACCATCCAATCAAGTATACTATCGATTTGACCGAAAAGGAGTTTTATGTAGGCCAATATAAATGTTTTCCGGGTAAAAGAAAATTTACTATATTGACAGAGAAATTGGATCTCGCTTAGGAATTTCGGGAAGTATCGAACGATAAAACATTTGATACTTCCATATCGGTAAATGTGGAAATGCATATTGACAAATCATTGAAAGAGAACCTTGGAGTATGAATCCTTGAAAATGCTTCGTGACAAATATATACTTTTTATTATACGACGGAATCCATCATGGATACCCGTCCGTCCCGGTTTCTCACCGGCTAAAATCCCCGGATGTTTCTTCCTGCGTAGGTTGTACATATTATGTACCAGTTCTGTAAGTGTGAAACAATCACACTCGCACAAACAAACACAACGACCCAGGTAACCCGTCCAATTTCAACATGAGGTTGCTTATTTTCAGCATTTTTTTTTAAAATTTAATGTTTCCACACTTAGAAACAAAAATGGCATTCCTTTCATCTTTATTTGTATTACATGATGCGCTTCAGTTAAATGGAAGCGGCTTAATTTAGTGGAGTTAAACTGTACGATGGTATGAGTTCTCCATTAAGGAAGTCTCATTCGCAACGGCACTGGATTCCAAATTTATCTCCCAAATTTTACATGATAACGAGCTTTTGCCCGCGGCTTCGCTCGCGTTAAGAACTTTCATTCCCTATTTTATCCCCTCGGGGGTAGAATTGATCAAAATCCTTTCTTAGCGGATGCCTACGTTATAACATCTACCTGCATGCCAAATTTCAGCCC
>DWMP01000070.1:0-12508 GCA_018245295.1 Agara epimachia | reverse complement strand
AATTATAACTAACATCATGGCCTGTTCGTTAGACGTTTTTTAGACTTAAAACTAATTAAAACTAATGCGCCGATTAATATTATTATAGAAGTATAATAAATTAGTAATGATTTAAAATATTTATCATTATATAAATTTATTTCAAGTTTAGCTTCTAGATAGCAGTTTACAGTACCGGAATCGAATATTTTTATAATGTAGGTATATAAAATAGCATGGTTAATAATTTAAGTTTTTCTACAGTGTGATTTTTATAATAATTACAATAGTTCACGCGTGACCTGATATTATTACACACCATTGTTACAGTATATTGCAAATGGACTTGCTTTTCTACATGCTATGTTATGCTTGCAATTTAATTTCGAATAACCATCATCATTATCTACATAATGATGACTGTACGGATCTGTAATGAGGCGTACAGTATCTATATTGACGTCACCGGATAAAAAGTTCTCTTACTAAACAAATTCGTAGATATAGCTATAACTTATTGTTAATTTAATATTCATAATTACTGTATAATTAGGAGCTAACTGTCGAGCAATTAAACAGTAATTCAAATGTTGAGTATGTCAAAATTAGCACTTCTTGTAATTAAGTACCTACCTTATAACTTTTTACAGTAAACGAAACGCAAGATATGACTGCATTAGATATAGCAGAATAGTTCTGATGGGACTTGACTTTAAACATTTTATAAAATGTTATTGAGAGAGTGATGTCCAACGCCATCGCGTCCGCTTCACGAATGGCTATTAAACGGAACAAGGCGGAGTGAAGGGTTAGTTAATGGGGTTGCATGCAAATTTAATTTTCCAGCGCGTCGCAGGCGGTACCACCGACAGCGGTCGTTAGTCCTCTATTGTACACTTATTAATTCAACTGCACAATTTATGGTCCGCCAGTGCTATGTATCGACTCGGACGCATAAATTTTCGTAATTGAAACTTAATGCGGGCACGGACGGATTCACGATGCAGCCTCGACCACAGATAATTCCTTTATTGGTTTGCCGCAATTAAAAATTATCGGGGACGAAGTGGGAAAGTCGGGTGAAAGATAAGTACGATAGTGTATACGATAACAATTTCAGTGTTATTTCTGGTGGGCAGTAAAATTAATTTAATAAAAATGTTGATCATTATCACAAATGTCGTAAAGTTTGACATTTGATTTATGTAATCCTCTCCAGTTTGGATGCGATGGCCTAATTGATAACAATTAACGCAAGTAAAAAACCTTAAAGACATAAAATAATTATTAAGATATGCACCTGTAGCTTGTGACATTCCGTTAGGATTCCTCGGGAGACGTCGTTCAGTTAGACTTCATAATTGTCAGTTTAGAGCGTTTTAATTACGAAAGCCTTATTCCAAGGGTATAATGCGCTCTTAAGCGGCGAATGGGAGGCATGCGCCTTTATGTGCTTGTAAACTACGATATGGTCGCATTATGTTTTACGTGAATGCCTGTAGACAGGTAATAAGTTCTTTTTAATACTGTCCATGACATGCGTTAATTGGTTTACGTTATTTTAATTTTTTGCTAAGATAGAGGCCTTTAGTATATTGTTATGTAGGCATACAAAAAATTATATTATATTTCGCATAAATATTACCTTACAATTGTTGTTGTCATCCCTCATAACTTAAGTGGGGCGACCAGTCATGCTGGTATATTTACCACATTGTACAAACTTATACAAGATAATGCAAGCACAGCGGTTTACCAATCGAAAATTCTACTACTTATAAAAAACAAATAAAAACCTTACCTGTACACTTTTCGTTATTATTATTACAATATTTTAACTATATAGACGAGTAAACAACTTTCTGTGTTTAAATTGTCGCTCTTAATTTATTGAATGACTTATAGAAGATATTTCGTACTCTGTTCAGCAATTTATACGAGACCCATTGAAATAACTTCATACAAATTGTAATAAAGGAGAAGATATCTAGGCACAATTAAGGGGCCCTTATAATTCAAGAATGCGTTTAATATTCCCGCTTGCCACCCCTCGTTATAAGTCCAGTGATTAAATCGCGTCTCTCATGCATTCAGGCCGCGTACTTCACTGAGTGCCGCCATTTTGATACGGCGCAATTATAATTAAAAATTAATCCACCGGCAAGTAGAAAACTCTCTTACAATGTCTCGTAGGCAACTCGAATGCTAAATCATCGTATTAATATAAACGAACTCGTATTTCAGGTTTAAAATCCAGTAGTATCATTCGTTAAAATTAAATGTAGTTTAAAATAGTGTCGAGTATTATTTATGTTCGGGATCTGTATGGCAGTTTAACATATTTCTCTTTTATGTTTAACCCATAAAAATGTGGAATTAAAAAAGGATCTCTATCGGACGGCACTTCAGGTGGATATATTCATAAAGCAACACGGTAAATTGCTGGGCATACAGTTATGTTAATGTTGAGCCTCCCTCACCGGGCCAAAAAGATAGGATTGCAAATTTGCGGCCAAAAATTTATGATAGCCGCGTAGCCATATAGCTCCCCTCGGGGCGTGGGGTAAAATAGGCCTATCGGCATTTGGGAGAGCTGGGCTACGCTCGTTGTCGGCCAAAATGACCCTAAACATTTTATTTGGTAGCATTGCTATTCCCGTAACGCGGCGGAATTGCACCGACTAATCTTGAGCCTCAATTTAAGGGGTGTTTTCGCGCCTGTTTCGTATAAATATAGCTGAAGGTAACGCGTTCGCATGGGGTTCTGGACATGTGAAATTACTGACATTCGGAATCTGTGGCCAAAGGGCCGACAGTCTCAGTGTACATGAACTCACATATCTGATCTTACTTTACCGTACATCACAACTTAAACTCTTCGAGCCGATCAGTAAAACGCGTATGTGCTTTGTGCGTGGGGTGAATAAAATTACACGTTAAATGATAGGTACGAATCTTATTTATTGGCAATCGATTAGCACCCTTACTCACATAAACAAGCTTAGCGTAATTGAAGTGCTTCCGTGATTGGATTAGCGGATTGTGCCTCCACACACCTAACAACTTTTACGTAATGAACAAATAAGGTTTTCCGTAATCCGATCATTATTTATGTAGCAGAAAATCATTATGTGCTCTTTAGATATCTGTCTTGTTTAAGCATGAAAAATCCTTTCATTTTATGTATTAATATGAGTACCTAAGTGCAATATTTAAAAAAATCCAAATACTTTATTCAAACTAGTTCAGTTCATACTCTCTAGATTAGGGTTTGAACCCGTTGAGGGATTTAAAACGAATTTATATGGTATACAATAGGAGCATATTGTACCCACTGCTTCTAAGTAATAGTTAAGTTGGTACTACATTCCCACATCGATATATTCCCGAATGTAAATATGACACCCCATAAACTGAATGTTTTATCGGCTGCCACTACCATTCCAATTTATTCTGGTCATTTTTGTCCACGTCGAGGGTGTTCGTGTCTTAGGGGAGAATTTATGGATCGTATTATGTCTTTTTTGGTGTTAATGCCGACGCCACCTCTGAACTAGTTGGCCAAGTTTACATTTTGAACAATTTAAGATGATCGATTATTGAATCGATAATGGGATAAAACAGGTTTTTAATCGACACTGACTGGGTACCGGGCGGCTACTTTTACTTTCAAGTTGGAAATTAATATTTTGTTAACAGACACAATTTGATTTATTCGATCAAAATTATTAATAAAACCACTGTGAAATATTGCATTCAGTAAAAATAAAAATACTGGAATAATCATTTGGATAAAGTATAAGTATATTTGCACGTACAAGCAATAAATTTGTTTGCCTCTACGATTGATCAAGTACTCCGAGATCGGTATCGGCGAGGCTTCCCGCATTGTAATCTGTTGTTTTGGGACGATATCGAGTGAACCAGCAAAATATTCTGATCTCGTTCCGATGTAACGCCCTTGGTACCGCCGGCCCCCGCTATTTATACCTCTGTTATTGGCACTACTTCAATGTCAGACACACCCTGCGTCCCCAGATCCCTAAAGCCCCTACATGCCTCCGGAACCCTCTAACATACATTACGCTATGCCGCTCGCATGCTAAGGGCTGCAAGCGCAATATGAAATTATATCAATCCCTTAGGTTTTATTGCCCAAATTACGATTTTTTTGTGATTTGACACCTCTGTACAAAGGGTCCGAACTGACAGTAGACAAAGTTAGTTATATCTCTTGGAGATTTTACTCATTGTTAAGCTCTATGTTCTGAATGTGACGTTAAGAAAGGTTTATAAATAGATTCATAAAACTATCATATTACATTACATATCATATTATATCTTCTAAGTAGTTTTAAAGATAAATTGTCGTATCTACGTTGATTTGATCAAACTCTAATTATTTCCCAGAGCTTACATGCAAAATTTGCTATTAACCACATTAGCAGCCGCATATCTAAACGTAGGTGTACCAACGCGATATAACTTATGTAAATATTATTGTGACATTTATCGCACCCGCTTTCCGGTCGGCAAATACTAAGAAACATGATAGTAAAAGAAGAAAAAATCCTCTGGTGTACTTCCATAGTTTTAATTACTAAGGTTCGCCGGGTGCGTGCGTGGCTAGAAATTCCATTGATGTTAAGCTGTTTATTTTATCGATTATCAAATGGTGAGTGTTCCTACTACAGATGTTAGCAACTATTTATAACGATCTATCCGTAACAAGAAGCTTCCGTACTGGACAGATCTGATGAAACGGTAAAGGAAATTATTGTTTTTCCGCTCATGACGCTTTGATGTGAATGATTTATTATCATATCAACCTTTGAACTTGAATACGCCGGTTCATTTTGTAGAAAATATTTAATTACCTCAAATTACACATTACCTAGTTGATGTATTTTGTATACATACAGTCACGCCTATTTCGCACAGGCGTAGGCAGCTCTATTAAAGATTTTCACAAACTTCATTCGCCACCATACAAATGCGTCTATTAGAGGTACATATTACCTGATCCTTCTTATGTAGGTATGGCTGCGATTTGATTGATGTAAGCACGTTTAGCTCTACACCACCCTACTCTACCATTCACATTCGCTTTATAAACCTGTTTCATGATTATATCAAGTACTTACTTTGAAACATAATATACTAATATTTAGTGAATATAAAAAAAAATCAAGGTGAGTATAAAAACATTAATATTCAAATTAGTCCCATTGTATCATATAATTATATCATATCACCATATTAACACTATATATAATTCTAGATAATAATATCCAGTATGTTGATCGTAATGTACGTCAGTAAACGTTTTTCATTTCAGAAATTAAGTATTTCTGTATATGCAATAATTTGTAATTAATAAATGTATAATAATATATGCGTAAAGGTAAATTATAGGGAAAGTAAATTGTGCAATATACATACATAGGTATAAATACTATAAGTGAATATGAAACTATATACAGTATCTATATATGTACATAATAACTGCCTAAGTGATTACTATGGGTACAGTTCTGTAATATTATAGTTTTTCGAAGCTCGACAATCTTAAAAAAAAAACTTAATTAACCTCAAAAGAGAATACCTAGGTATGCCTTCTTGGTTCTACATAAAATATGGTTTTCACTTTTACTTTTGTTTTTGCTAATCGCTCTGATTAAAATCCCGTTAAATAAATTGAAAAAACAGATACGTATATAAGACCATTTTGTTGATAACTTTTTGTGAACGTATGCTCACTAAACACGCCATGGGTGGTTATGTTAGTTGAGCAATTACAATTCCAAATTATAATGCCCAACGCTTGATTTCCATAAAACCTGTATTTAAATAAAACCTACGCGATTCGAGGCGAGTCTAGATTAAATTCATAATTCAGCTCCACGACGCTAAGACAAGCCAGCAATGTGGCCCTTTAGATAAAGCCATTAAGTTACTTTAATTATGATTCAGAAGGAAAAGTTTAATTCAAGAGAGCAACGGAACGCAGCCGATAGTGTTCCGTAGGTACTATTATCAGAAATTATATGTATATAATACAAAAGCAAATATAAGTATCAGAAATTAAATAAAAATTATCTTCACAAACTAACAATCCTAATGGCAATGTGCTTTGAAACGTATAATTTTCGTTTTAAAATAAAATGTAATCCATCTTTGTGCAAAAAAATTGTCATACAAATGTAAGTAGGTAGGTACCTACATTTTATTAACAGAAATTGTCTCGCTCAGTAATTACTGTCAAAACCTAGTCACAAACTATAAGGCATATATCTCAAATAACTGAGGGCTTAAATGTAAATACGGTACCCTAAAACATTTCCTAAGAGTAGGTAGCTTTCTGATTCAGAACGAGTCGGCCGACCTCAAAAGGAGAACGTGTCAAAAATTCTCGGATCGCACAATTAAGCTTCTCTACAATAAAATAACAATTTAATTACTTATAAGCAGCAATTAAATTGCTGGAACGTCGCCTTAATTGGATGCGGTTCTGTATATCGTTACCTAGATACATTTTACTTCTTGAAGTAAAATAAGGCGGGTTGTATCTAACTACTAGCTCTGTTCATACCGCGACTCGACAGACAGAAAAGTTGTATTTTATGGGTATCGATTTAATAAAACATTTTTTCGTTTGACGCAGAAACTTAAGATTCAAAATTTATCACTTAGTTATGCCAAAGAATTGTTTATAGCATATGAAAAGTACTTAGCAAGTAGCAATATAAGATAGGATCATAACCTGAAATATGTTTATTTAGGTTTTGGTTCAGGTCCTTTCCAAAGGATCCTTACGTATTAGGTTTATTTTTAGGTAAAATTTCGTACATCTACATACATAATACATGGGTAATAATCCAAATATGACAGTTTTTATACGTTTACATCGTAGTAAAGTCTTAGTAGGTACCTGAGAAGTATATAATACTGTTTTAATTCCAGTCGTAGCAGTTTTGCGTTAAATTACAATGTCACATGAATTGTACCTAATTATAGCAAAGCTCATTATTATGTCACGCGAGACCGAGAACTATAAAACAGTGTGAAGTCGTAAAGTTTTTATATTTACTTAAATATTGTTAAATACACCATAGTTGAATAGCTACATACATTAAAATGATTAAAAAGTGGGAACGAACATTTTCGTAAGTCACTTATATATCGTGTTACGCATTATTTAATGTTTTCGCTTTCTTTTAGGTCGTTGACCTTTGATTTTTATGTTACTCGTTAAAGTTTTTTACTTTTAACGTTGCGTGTAGTTAAAAGTTCTTTACCAACACTTCACAAATGTATCGGAACTGGAAATTAAAGAGTATCAGCTCTGCCTCTATCGGCTAAAGCGTTACAACTCCTTTTCAAATAGATTTGGTATCTATGTTTCGCACTAACTCCACTGCTTAAAACAATTACATACGAATAAAATTGTATCCTGTATCACGTAGAGTTAATCAGCCACTCATCGAATCCAGACAGGAGGAAAATAATTTTTTGTTACAAATTTAGCGTTTTGTGAAGCATTTCATCTATACGGTGTAAAACAAAGTATGTATAATTACAATTATGTTATAACCTTTGTATTGTATCCGCAAACCACTTGAAGGTGAAAATGTCCTGACGGTATATCAAGATGTGTATCTCAGATTTACGCTCCCCGATTGTATCTTACAGATTAATGCGCGTGCGTCGAATAGAACCCACAGCCTGTAATATAACGCCGTCCCTTTATCAAATAATTTATTCGCCTCCAAAGGACGTTATTTATTACGCTAGGCAACTCGAAATGCAACTTAAATTCAGACAACTAAGACTGATTTTTGTTACCTACGATGTACGTTATGCAGGTAGTAATTACACTTTTATATATTTAGTAAAAAGCGTTACAAAAATTTAATTAGATGACATTTAGGTACTTGACAGTTACTCGGAAACTAAAGTAACATTAATTGGCGTTGAAGGAATCCATTAAGGTGGACATCTTCTTTTATTTAGCTCGAAACGAAAAATGTGCTAATGAAGGGACGATTTAAATTCTAAAATACGATTGCTTTAAAAATGTAATCTAAAAAAGCTTTTCTTTACATTAGCTATATTATAGGTGTGCATATAACAAGTTACGAAACTAAAATTAATTTTATTGACTTCAATTATTGAATTTCATTGAGTAATTCACTTCGATTTCGTGTTAAATTGGTAAGAAAATAAAAAGTAATGCGGCTTAAAAAAATGTTATTCCTACGCCTGAAACAGAAATTGAGTAATAACAATACCCGTCAGCTATCTTTCTGCGCTAATTAACCTGATAGAATTTACTCATTATACCCATTAAAAGGTATTTGTATCGGTTAGTGGCGAGTGGAGCGTCCATAGTTCGCTCCACATTTATTTTATTTACGGCCAGCATCGCACTACGTGAAACGGCAGTAAATTAACTCCGAGCGTGTCGCCCGGCTTCCTCGTACGTGTGTAATGCTCGACTTTGGTCAGCGAGAGCCAATTTGTTTTTATTGAGACTACCCTCGAGTTATGCAAACTAGTAAGAAACGCTGAGACCGCTGTAAACAAACTTAAACGCGACCAGGCTCCGCTGACCTTCAAAAGTTAAGCGCTTTTCTTGAACAGATTCCGAACCCATGAGGGTCACGTTATAGTGGGCATACGTAGGCAGCTCTACCTTTAATCTGGCGCGAGTGTTTTTACAAGCGTCGGCGTTTAGCCCCCGAGGCCGCGGTCGACGTGTGTAAACAATACTCAACGTTAATAGAGATATAAATTGCAGGCATTTCATATAATCCCTTTGAGAGCAATCGACACCTAAACCATTATGATATTGGCCGCTATCGAGCTGGCCAGGCGTCAAGTTTCATAATGTGTAGACTTTTGGTCTAGTGATTTGCCCTATTTATGTTGTGAGAAACAAACGTCAGATCAAACTCCCCGAGCTGGCTCCTAAACTATCCAGCAGGATCCTAAACTAACAAGTTCTGCTCGGTCTATTACTTTGAACAAGCACATAAATAAATAACTTTATACGATCATGGTTGATACGCTTGAACAAATTTAGCAGTAAATTCCATTGCATAAATTGTCTACCACATTAGCATTACTATCAAAAATTCGGTTCATAACAGACAGATAAAATAAATTCATTACAGAAATCTGGCAGAAGCCACAGCATAAAAATTAACATAACTTATTTGGCACAAACGAAGTATCCGATTTAACTGAATAGACCAGTTCGACGGCCTATTATTAACAGTATTTTTCTAGATATATTATTTACACAACATTAATAAAAAGACAAAATTAAATATAATTAATTGTAAACACAACAACTTGTATTTGAAAAGGTGTAAGTTTTTAGTGCATAGACTCTGTGAAAAAAAATTATAGTACACACCACAAGTCCTCGTACAATCCGATAACGATATTGGTAACTCTTCAGATCAACATTCTATGTACCTAAATAAAATACCTATGACTAAGGCACGATGGCTACCCACTATCTGTAGATCCGTCTTTTCAATGACTAGGCTAGAGGAACAATATAGTTACTCCTAGCAATTTTTAAACGTAATTTTTAAAATATATTAAAATAGTCAATACACAGCAATATTGATTCAAAATGCGATTGGAAAATTTAAAAATATATTATACATAACTTTCTTGGAACATTCACTTGTGATTTTCATTTTACTTGGAATCGTCGATTCAAGAAACAATTGAGACATGTAAATTCTGACTGCGACGACAATTTATGCTGGACATGCTAACACCAGTTACAATACAATTATTTCTTTAGTAAGATGGTACGGATGGAAGAACAAACAACATTCAAAACAAATGCATGGCGTCAGGTCGATTATAATATTGATATATTCATAGGGCTACGCGAGTGGACAGCATTCTAAATAGGGGTGGCAGGAGCCTGTCCATTTAGGAATGTACAGCAGCCGGTAATGTTGGCTATAAATGGAATAATTTATTTTTGAATTTTTCATCCTCAGCGCGACGAAAATGATAAATAATTCCGAAGTTGTTTTATAACACGATTTACTATGCGCAAGACATTTTACATACACCACCCATACATTATTTATTTCTGTGCTTCGCTAACTTAATTGTCTCCACATTAGGACATCTACAAATTATATCTATATATGGAGTTACTTGAAAGTGGCTGACTAAATTGAAATGTCCTTAATTACTAGAAACGTTAGGTACCTATTTCTTTTAAGATACGTCTATATATTGGCTTACTGAGATTAATATAAAAATAACAGTGAGTTTAAATATGTACAGAATAATCAAACAGGATTTGTTGTTATATACTACATATAAACCTTACAGGATGTCTTAGAGAAACCTATACATTAGAGATGCAATAAGAATGAGGCGTTATATTATATACTTACACTTTTATTGCATACAACCTAAGCTTGTGTTGGTGTAACATTACTGTAATTTGGTTTATGAAATTTTTGACATAAAACAACCTATGCGCTTAACTGTTTGTATAGTATTTATATTTTTACTGCATATTTAAAGGACATATTCTGTGCAATAAAATGGTTTTTTTATTACAACAGGATACGAATTATAATTGCAAAGTAACGTCTGTTTGCTCATTACCACGTATTAACGTACAACGTTTATGTTAAATAGTCTTTCTAAATTATTAAATAGAATAATAACAAGTCATATTTACATTTGCTAACCGTTTTGCGAAGTGCCTATGAAAAAGTTTAAGTGTGAGCAGTAGGTATATATAGCAACATAAATATACATATTGTTTTATGTTTTGTTCTATGCAGGTCCAGGTGTAGGTATTCGATTTGAAGAAAGTGGACTGAATCACTAAACATATATTTGAACTTTAGAATAGACATAATAAAGAATTTCTTCATCTAATAAGTTATAGCATTAATGTCACAAACATTTTAAAACATTTTTTTTCATATTTCAACTTTGTTTTTTGAGAATTTCACATGAATTTTTTTTATTAGCAGGAAAAAGAATTGGAATGCGTTAAGTTTTCGAAGAAAAAGTTACGGTTTTAACTGTTCAAGCCTATTGACTATTTGTCTTTAATTCTAATATGAAACAATAATATAAATTATGATATTATTTATGGTTACGTACCAAATTTACATTAACTATTATATAAATGGTTGGCGTAAATTTTACAAGCAAATGAATGTCTAAATTCGTGGAAATGGCACATTGTGGTTTTATAAATATTATCAAGGATGTATATTACGAGTAAGTACATACGTCACGTAGGTACGCGGCAAAGTGAATACTGTTACGTGGCTAGAATATTAATTCTTATTTGTACAAAGTTGCATTAAATTTGTGCTTCGACAATTTTTATTAAACTTTTCATTCACTTGGGAGATTAATTTTCTTAAATATTATATGAATCAATCCAAAATATAGTTTTAGATACTCGTGACTTGATGAAACACATCGGGTCCGTAAAGGTAGAGACATATTTGGCACTAAGTGCTTTCTGCCTACGCCGTTGGTGACCTGGTGTGATGATATGATAATAATTACTACACTAATTATCATCTTCATTATCAATATATTTACCCTTCCTGTTGGTTACGAGTGCCTTTTCGGACTAAGCAAAAGGCTGTAGTATACCACGCAAGATGAGTGCCGGTCTCCCAGACTTCGTACGCTTTCAATGACATATTGGAGTACTGTAGTTACGGGGGTTTTTTTCACCATGTCTACTAATGATTATAGAAAAGCACTAAAAGAGCTTTCATGTTATCCGTTTTTTTAAAGAATAATTACATCGTATAACTTCAATGTTATCGTTTTTTGTTTGAAAAATGCTATCATTTCATTATATAGTAATAATAGAAATAACAATAAGTAGATTAAAATGATCACGTTTCTCAATAAATTAATTTCAAGAGTATTGCTATGGACGTAATCTATGAAGTTTCAAATATCTAAACCAGACAAGAAAGCACCGAGTTCAGTCTGTAACACGGCTAGGATGTCTCAATGGTTACGGTAGGTATACATTTATTAGACACGCACTGCATGCACTGAATATCAATTCAAACGGAGGTCGACAACCCTATTGCATTTTTTGTCCACGCTAAAAATAGTGCGTTGCGTAATTCGCGTAATAGTAACAACAAGTGTAGTAGCCTTGAACGACAAATCTAGATAGGCGTGACTACGTATAGGTTGGTACTTATTAAATACGAACTCTACTTAGTTCATTCATGATATTGCATATCAAAAACGCTTGTGTGTATGCACAATAACCAAAAATAGAACGTATAAAGAAAGATAGGTAGGTACATAGATACGGATTGCTTAATTTAAATGATATATTTACGTATCTTATATAAATGCAATTCATTTCATACATTCACAGTATGAGCGCGACCTTATTTGAAAATTATACATTAAACGGTTCGTACTTATTATTAGTTATTATAAATAAATCATGTTTTAAATTGAATATCGTACCTATATAGTG
>DWMP01000069.1:0-12628 GCA_018245295.1 Agara epimachia | reverse complement strand
CTCTACCAAAAGCGTGTCGCAGGGACTTTTTTCGCTTTTGTCATGACTATCAAAACAAAGGCTGTTACAGACAGAGTTGTAAGTTTTTGCACGGAACAGTCGACGAGCAGGAGTACTTCTTAAAGAATGGGATATTACCAAAAATGATTTCTGTATGCCAAGCATTCGTTCTTGGTTCATGTACAAAACAAGACTGTTCATATGTCCATCCACTAGAGTTAATGCATAATGAAAGGATTCCTATTCACAGACATCCACCAATGATGTACACTAGACCTCCACCAGTACCACATCCAATGCACACTCTGTCTTCAGAACATATAAGGAATGATGAATCTCCTCCAGAAGCTAAGTTGAGAAGATTTGCATTTGATGATACATCCATTGAGAATCAAGTCTTAGCTGCATCCAACCTGTGTCCGAATTGTGAATCACTGGACCATAAGGTGAAGCTACTGCATGACAATATAAGTGTTTTATTGAAAAAGGTTACAGATTTGTCAGAAAAAAATGCTCAGCTCACATCAATGAATGAATTTTTATTACAACAAACTTCATCTCTCAGAAGCGACCAACCTTGTGTGATCACCTCTCGCCACGGTACATCAGCTCCAGTTTCCTTAGCAACTGTGAGTGTGACACCGGTTGTTAGTCTTGCTGGTGCATTGCCTGCATTAGTTCCGGCAGCAGCAACTTCAAATTTAACTTTGGCCCCTGCTGCCTCTAGAGCTCAACTCTTGACTCCAGCACCACAGCTTCTCACAGTTAGTACAACACAGCAACTCGTAGGTAATTCTGGTGCTTTAATTGTGACCAGTGCTGGAGCACAACAATTGATGCAAGTCAGTGACTCTGGGACTCTGATGGGTGGTGGGCAGACTGTAGTAGCAGTAACACCTGCTCAATTGACCTTAGGTCCACCTGGACAACAATTAATGACAAATGCATCTCAAACTACTGTTCAGCAATTAGTTCAGCAGTCAGCTCTACAACCACAATTGGCTGCACAACATCAATCACAGCAATTCGCAGCTGCCCAACAATCTGTTCAACATTTAGCAGCCGCTCAACAATCAGCCCAGCATTTGGTGCAGCATTCAGCACAACATTTGGCAGCGCAGCAGTCTGCTCAGCATCTAGCTGCTCAACAATCTGCACAACAACTTGCAGCTGCAGCCCAACAGTCAGCACAACAAATGGTCGCTCAACAATCAGCTCAACAGCAGCTAGTGCATCAAACTTCGACACAGCAAATCACAATCTCCAGTTCTAGCCAACCTATGGCAATGGCTAATTCCCAAGCCCAGTCAATAACATTCCCGATAATATCCCAGAGTATAATGCCTCACTAAAGTATTTATCTTGCTTTTAAGGTCCTTGGTCATAGTTTCCAGGGCACAAAGTGTACAAGTTGCCATATTAGATACAGAATATCTTGATAAAAATTAAATCTTTTGATTCCAGGTAATTGCCAGTGAGTAGGTATATTCTATTGCACATGTATTTTTGTGTACTTTAAAACTAATGGAAAACAAGCTTATACAAGATGTATATCATTTTAGCCATCATGATAGAATTCTGATAATTACGATTTCTTGTATAGATTTATAATCATCGGTATATATTATGATAATTAAAAAATTATAATTGGGTTAGTAGTTGTGAGTTGTTGTATGAGACATTATGGTGCAGTGAATGTAGATTATTTTCAACTCATTAGTATTCTACCATTGGACATGGCTTTCTTCTAAGGCAAAGCATTAAGATCTACAATAGGCAAATGTGGGTTGGACAGTGTACATTTTATAGACACTTTGGAGAATCATTGTTTTCTTCATGATAATGTTCCTTTACTATATTACAACCAATGATTTTTACTGTTAAAAAATATTTGTAAAATCAGAGATGTATCAGCCTGGACCACAGAGTGGGAGGTTGAAATCAAAAACACTATGCTATCACTGTTTTTAATCAAACTGAAATAAAACTTATATGGCAGCTTTCTAGTGGTCCTGGATGTCTATTTAGTGATATTATTATATTACTTATACTTATATACTTATGGTTACTAAAACAAAAGAAATTCTTGACTATATGATAGCTTTTGTTCAATGAAACTTTCATTTTGTTTTATGATCACAAACATTCATTAAATGAATTGTAAATTCAATTCTAATAGTGAACAGTATTTTGTAGGCTAGACATGTTATTATGGAGTAATTTAGTTATATGTAATGAGTTTTAAGCTTCTTCGATGTGTGATCCGATGATTAGTATGTATAGTTAGATAAAGTATCTCAATATTTTACTATATATTCTGAATGTAAGTGTGCATGCAAACAGGGTAGAGATATCTGGAATGGTTTTTTCTGTGTCCAAGGAATATCTCGTACCCTTTACATCATTTACTACTTTGATTGTTTAAGGCGAGGGTTCTGTATTAGAGGTAATCATTAAAAAGGGCATGAAATATTTGATTGTTGGTCAATTTTGGTTTCAACGCACTTTTTCATTATCGTAAGTCATTATTGGACATTTATATAATTTGTAAATATTAATGATATGGCTAATGTAGGCTATAATTTTGTATTTCATTTAGTGTTATTGAACTTTATAAACCAAAAGTCATTTGGTAAGCTTCAGCTTATATCTAAATTGTCATGTATTCAGTAACAGTAAAATTACTAATTGTTGGAATTTTTCAAGCAACTTGAATAATCTGGTTGTAACTAAATTGCGCTTCGATAATTTTATGATATTTAAGAAAATTTGAGTGTTACTAGTTTGTAAGCTATATGCATTAATAGTGTGAGTTCTATTTTCCTAATAAGTGTGTAAAAGCGCTTAGGCTGATTATTTAATGCCATATTAGAATGATTTTTTAAAAAGAGGGTACCCATTTAAGTTTATAGGTAACATTTCATACTACAATAATTCTTAAATACTTTCTGATTTTTAATACTCGCAATGACTTTATTGTCCGTGTTAAGAATTCTATTTGTATAAGATAAGTAACAATTACCTAAAACTTGAACAACTTCATTTAATAGTAATTATTTTATTATAGAACAACATGCTTAAGTTCCACAGTCTGTGGCTGTGTTGTGAGCTATAATTTATGGTAACTTTATTTTTTATATATTAAAACTACATTAAAAATTCGTACATCTTTATTATTACAAACCGTTTACAAAGGTATAAAATTAAAAATAACATTATTAACTTACATAGATTAATTATTTATGCAAGTAACATTCGTTCACATTGTATTTCAGCATTTTCCCTTTAGTTCCAAGTACAAAGTTACCGTTTTTATCAAATGCGATTGCTGTCACTTTCCCAGGTACGTTGTCGACATTCTTTAGGGAGCTGGTATCATTGACATTTGTGTAAGCCAAATTTTCGCTGGCAATGAAAACTTTTTTGTCATAGATGGATATTTGAGCGAAACCGTTGTAGGTAACGTTGCCGATAAATACGGGAGATGATAAAGTAGATTTTAAAACGTAGAACTTTTCTTCTTTGATGAAATAAAAGTTATTTTCATTATCTATTGCCATTTCATTCAGCGCCTCGAGAGTTTTGAACCGTATTTTCTTTTCCCCTTCCAAAAGGTATAACTCTTCCACGCCATTTAAGCTCTCTGTTATGTATTTGTTGCCATCTTTATCGACGAAAATCATGTTCAATTTTAAATTCGGATCTGATATCAACTTTGCTCGTTGTGTCTCATAGCTGTATACATATATTCCTTTACCAGTACCAAAATAAATATTGGTTCTATTTTTATCTGCCGCTATTGAATAACTAAGCCCATCTGGTAAGCCTGTAAGGAAAAAATATTTCATGTTTCTACTTATAACATTTTCGAAACAAAACCAAAGTGTTCATACGGCAAAATGTAATATGTACTACTTCCCTATGACATCAGCTCTTTAAAAAAACGGGGTAGCCAGTTGCACTAGCTAAAGCCCGCTAGGCAAAGGTAAAAGAGAAGTATTTTTCAAAGTATTTCAGATGTTTCAAAGTATTTCCGTCATAAGGATAATAGAAATAATATGAGACAAATTCAAATAGCCTCCTTATCCCAAATTTGGCAGAGGCTATGCTATAGTTACCAGACAGTACTTATGTAGGTAATTTTACACCCGAACAACAAATATTTTTTCCCGCGCGGGAATCAAACCTACAACCCCACTACCAACAGGTCACTTGAATGAAATAAATGAATTGTATTTCTAATTCCTTATTTCTTAAAGTAAAATTAAGTGATAAAGTTACCTGGAACCTTTTCAGCGGTATTTTTCTGGGGCTTAATCATTTTCACGTCAAAGTAATATCCGTCGGTCGTTCGGCCCGACTCTACGTAGAATAAATTTCCATACTTATCGTAATGGGCGTCAGCAGGGAAAGCCTCACCGGTGTGATACGTATTAGACACATTGTAGTGATCGTCATCTATGCTTAAATCAGATTTGCACCCATCGCTGGGCAAATCGAATGTAAAGCATTTATAGAAAAATAGAATTAATACGACTAGTTTCATTGTAAATAGATTTAACATCAAATATTGAGACACTTCTAAGCTTGAACAAGTCTTGCTGATCAATGGCTAATGTAAATAAATTCATTTTTTCACTGGTGATATTATAGTCTGTTAGTATATGGTACTGAACTCTAAATTATGCCATTTGAAGAGATAAAGAAGGCGACTGCCAATTAAAAAACAAAGTTGCAAATATTCATTTTAATTGCTTTTATAAAAGGGCAAGTACCTAATAGATAAGTTGTTTACAGTGCATCAAATAATAAGCATCCCATTAGGATGGTTTTAATTCTGTAAAATATTCAAGCAGTACAAATGAATAAGTTAAATATAAATAATTACGGTACTTAATCAATGAAGCCATTGCTATTAATAAACTGTATCACAGGAGTTGGTTTGATTTTCCATTTCTGTCTGGCACTGCAAGTATGACGGTAGACGTCCGTGTCTTTCACCTCTTATTTTATGAATCTTCAATCTATGACCATAAAGAATTTTTCTGAAATTAAATTAATGTATGTTAAAGGCAAATTGATATTAACATAGTGTATTTGTTACTTCAGTTTTATAGTTATAAGGTTAGTTTGGACACATATACGCAGAAGAGACATTTAAATCCCGATTTCTTTAGGTCATTATTACAACAGCGGCGCCCGTAAGCATTGCGAAGACCCGTGCATCAGATATTTGCAAGGCTTTTGTCAATTGTGCTACGTTAATTTTGATATCCTTAACTTTTATACCAAACTCACTTTATTGTTTCAACTAATAATAACAAGAAGGATCAAAAGAAAGTTTTATATATCAACAATTTTCTACTGGAATTGATGTTGTATGAGCCCCATGACGAAATAATAAACGCGACAAGAATAGCATTCAGTGTGCATCAACCAATTAATACGCGGGGATTTAATGACCAGCAACCTTAATTAGGAAGACACTTTAAAAACAATATTGCATCGTAATTAATATTAACTCTGAAGAGTTTGGCACGCGACGCTGCCCGCTCATTTCTGCCTATTTGAGGAGCGTGAGAAATATTATTTTTTCATTATTCAACCTTCATTCATAACAGCTTCGCTTGCATCAGTCAAGTGTAACAAGGTACATATTTCGTTTATATTACATTTCATTTACAAATAGTTATTTACATTTCGCTAGAATACTTGAATTAAAAGCAATGAATACAGACAGGAATGATGGATGCGAAGCTACTAGAAGCGAAATATCATCGAATTTACAGACACTTCTCATCAAACGCAGTTCAGTAAAGGGTCAGATTACTAAATTTAAAAATTTTATATCATCTTTGTCTACAAAACCAAATTTGAGGTCAATTGAAATATCAGAGTTAAGTCTAAAATTGAAAAAGTTTGAAGCATTGTCTAATAAATTCGATGACTTGCAATGTCAGATAGAGGTCTTGAATTATGATAAGTTGTCCGATGAGATTGATGAGAGGGATGACATTGAGCAATCATTTATTGGCAACATAGCCTGTGCACAAAATATCATTGAGGAAAATAAAGCAAGTTTAAAGGCTGAAGAGCCAAACAGAAATCTCAATACTTCATATATATCCACTCAATGTCCTTCTAATCAGCATGTGGCAAATTTTAAGCTGCCACAAATTGAGATTGCCAAATTCGATGGCGCATACTTTCGATGGCTTGAATTTCGCGATACTTTTATCTCTTTAATTCATAATAATGAACGCATCTTACCCATACATAAATTTCATTACCTTGTCAGTTATTTAGAAGGTGACGCTGCTAGAATCATATGCAACTTAGAAGTGTCTAATGCTAATTACGAGACGGCTTGGACACTACTTTGCGAACGATACGATAATAAACGTCAGTTAATTAGTCATCATTTAAATTCTTTACTTAATATACAGGCCTTTACTCGAGAGTCAGAACGATCATTGCGGTTTCTAGTTGACCATGTTACAAAGAACCTACGAGCATTGTCTAGTTTAAATCAACCCACCGAAGAATGGGACGTGTTGGTTATACACATCATGTCTGCCAAGCTTGATAGTCGGACCTTAGCCAAGTGGGAAGAATATCGTAATATGTTGGATGATATTCCTAGTTTAAAACAATTTCATAAATTTTTAATTGATCGAGCCGATGTAATAGAATCATTAAACAGAAGCAAGTTTGAAAATAATAATTCTAGGCACAATACTAAGCCTATCAATCCTAATCAAACAATGAAATCAAATCTCTTTCAAAATAAATCAATTGCTTGTTCCTCTCAAAATGTTTCAGCTCAAAATGCTGCTAAGTGCTTTGTCTGTAATGGAGATCATAAAATTTATGATTGTTCCCTTTTCAAATCAAAGAGTGTGGAGGATAGAAGGTCACAAGTTCACAAGTTGAATTTATGCACCAACTGTCTTCGTCACGGACATTCAGTTCGTGACTGTCGATTAGGCCCTTGTCGCATGTGTAATCAAAGGCACAACACTATGCTGCATATTCATACGGCCCCAGCCAATCCCATTGTTACAGACGATGCCACACCACAAGCATCAATATCCAGTTTTACAACACAACCCCATAATGAAGTTGTTTTATCAACCGCCATTATTGAGGTGTATAATCCACAAACCAGTAAGACTGAGAGAGTGCGTGCTCTCCTAGATTGTGGGAGTCAGTCTTCCTTTATTACAAAGTCTCTTCAGAAGAGATTATCATTAACCACGAATTCAATAAACACAACAAACATCATAGGTATTGGAAATTCTTCTTCTAATCAGGTGACTGAAAGTTGCGCGGTCAATGTAAAATCTCTGCACAGCTCTTTCCGCATCACAGCTAACTGTCTAGTGCTTGATGAACTGACAGGTGAGCTGCCAAAGACATTCTTCAATATGTCTCAATACACCTCTTTGTTCAAAGATTTCATTCTAGCCGATCCTACGTTTAATCAACCAGCAGCAATAGATATTCTGCTCGGTTCAGATATATTTTGGGAGATTCTAGGTTGTGAGCAACATACTCTTGGTCCCAAGCTTCCAAAGCTGAGAAGCTCTCAATTTGGTTGGCTGGTTGTGGGACCCATGTATATGAATCCAAAAAATACACACAATATTCAATGTCATCATGTCCTTAATTCCTCAGATTCTAGTGATATTACCTTATCCAAACAAATGGCCAAGTTCTGGGAGTTAGAAGAACTTCCCAACGGTGTTCCTTTAACAAAAGATGAGAAGGCATGTGAGGAACACTTCATTAAACACACAACTAGATTGCCTTCAGGTAGATTCTGTGTCAGATTACCATTGATAGATTCATCGGATTGCTTAGGTGAATCCTATGACCTTGCTAAAAAACGACTACTTAATCTAGAGAAACGATTTCGTAAGCAGCCCAATGTAAAATCACAATATGTTGAATTCATTCGTGAATATGCTAGTCTAAATCATCTGTCTGAATCACGTATATTGAAGCCACGAACATCTTATTTTTTATGTCACCATGCTGTCTTTAAGGACAGCAGTGAATCCACAAAACTCCGCGTTGTCTTCGATGGGTCTGCTCCCACTACCTCTGGCTTCTCTGTCAATGACACTCTCATGGTAGGGCCGAACATGCAGGATTCACTTCTCTCTATCCTAATAAGAGCTCGTCAACATAGATATGTACTCACTGGCGACATTGAAAAGATGTATCGTCAAGTGCAAGTACATGAAGATGATCAAAATCTTCAGCTGATACTATGGAGAGAGGATGAGGCTATGCCTATCAAAACATTGAGGTTGAGTACTGTCACCTACGGACTCGCAAGTTCCAGTTACTTGAGTACTAGATGTCTCTGGCAGTTGGGCGAAGAGTGCCCAGATCAATTTATTAAAAATATCATACAGCATGATTTTTATGTGGATGACTTGTATACAGGCTGTGATTCGGAACAAGAATTGATTTATATACATAAATCAGTAACCGAAGCTTTGAAAAGGGGTTGCTTTAATTTACGCAAATTTAAAACCAATTCAACTTCATTATTTAAACACTCCAATCAAGTAATAAATAATTCAGAAAAACTCATCACTAGTGACTCCTCTAGCACTTTAGGCATGGGATGGAATCCAATCTCTGATTGCATGCATTTTCCGCTTAAAATCTCTCCTGCACCTGGTCCCATTACCAAAAGGGGCATTTTATCTTCTTCATTTACTATTTTCGATCCCATGGGATTACTAAGTCCATGCATTATTATTCCTAAAATTCTCATTCAAGAACTATGGGTTCATAAAATTGATTGGGATGAGCCTGTTCCCCAAAGTATTTTAGTTTCTTGGAATAAATTTGTAGCTTCCTTGCCAGCTATAGCTAATTTACAAATACCAAGACTAGTGTTCAGCAATGATGCAATTTTAATCGAATTACATTCTTTCAGTGACGCCTCGCAGAGTGCTTATGGTGCCTGTGTGTACGCACGAAGCATAGGTTCTGACGATAATGTCACAATTAAACTTCTTTGTGCCAAGTCGAAGGTTGCGCCTTTAAAGGTAACCACAATCCCTCGGCTTGAACTCTGCGCTGCACTCCTTGCAGCCAGACTATGCAAAACTGTGTATGATTCTTTGCGTAATAAATCAGTTCATTTTTATCATTGGTGTGACTCAAGCATTGTGTTGAGTTGGCTAAATGTAAATAGTCGCAGTTTAAAAACATTTGTTGCAAATAGAATTACAGAGATACATGACTTAACTGATTCAAAATCATGGCGCTATGTGCCAACTTCATTAAATCCAGCAGATCTTATATCGAGGGGTGTATACCCAGATCAAATTGAGAACGCAGACTTATGGTGGTCTGGTCCTAGTTTTTTGCTACAGCCTGAGTCTCAATGGCCTTCTTTGAACATAGAAACCAATTCTGATTTGCCCGAAGTTAAATCCAACTTAGCCGTTAATAATTTTCAACCAGTAATTGATTTTACAAGGTATTCTAATTTTAATAAATTAAAGAGATCCTTCGCATATGTTTTGAGATTTAGAAACAATTTAAATAATCCCACCAATAAACAAATATCAAATTTAACCGTTGATGAATTAAATAACGCCTTTCTAGTTCTTTGCAGTTTGTCACAGAAGCTGGCATTTCCGACAGAATATGAATTGTTGTCAAACGGCAAATTATTAAGCACTAAATCAAGCATTTTGTCATTAAGTCCATTTTTTGATGCGCCTGTCATTCGAGTCGGTGGTCGAATTCAAGCGTCCAAGTTCAAGTATGACAAGAGACATCCCATACTTCTGCATTCTAATAATCGTTTTACTTCTTTATTTTTTGAATATACTCACAAACGAAATTTTCATGCAGGACCGCAGCTGCTACTGTCGCTAGTTCGCGAAACTATATGGCCTGTAAACGGCAGGAAGCTTGCTCGCCATACTGTTTATAGTTGTGTCACCTGCAGACGTCACCTGGGTAGGACGATTCATCCCATGATGGGAAATCTACCTAATCAAAGAATAACAGTGGACTTTCCTTTCAAATCTGTAGGGATAGATTTCGCAGGTCCATTTTACATTATAAATCGAAAGGGACGGGGATCCCGCGTAATAAAATGTTATCTTTGCTTGTTTATTTGTCTACGTTTTAAGTGTATTCATTTAGAGCCTACTAGTGATCTCACAAAAGATGCCTTCATTATGACCTTTCGTCGTTTCGCAGCTCGCCGCGGCAAGCCATTTGAAGTGTTTTGCGACAATGGCGGCAACTTTGTTGCAGCATCCAAAGAATTTGGTGCTTTTCTTAAGGCCACACACGGCTCCCTGTCTGATTTTGCAAGTGATGAAGGTATAAAATTCATATTTTCTCCTTCCCACGCTCCTCATTTCGGCGGTATATGCGAGGCCGGTGTCAAATCCGCGAAACACCACATTAAACGCGTGATGGGTAACAGTCATCTAACTTTCGAGGAGCTAGCGACTCTATTCGCTCAAGTGGAAGCCATCCTCAACAGCCGTCCCTTGTGTCCTCTGTCTCCCAGTCCTGACGATTTCTCAGCCCTCACCCCTGGGCACTTTTTAATAGGCAGATCCTTGACTGCACTGCCCTCACCAGTTGTAACTCAATACAATTCAAACAAGTTGCAGCGCTACGCGCGGTTAGAACAAATGAGGCAACACTTCTGGCTGCGATGGCAGAGAGAATACATCGCAGAACTCCAGCAGCGCACCAAGTGGAAGTCGAACAAGTCTACTTTAAGTACCGGTGACCTGGTGCTCCTTCAAGAAGATAACACTCCTCCATTATGTTGGCGCCTCGGTCGAGTTGAGAAGCTATACCCTGGACCAGACAATATAGCCCGAGTCGCCGACGTGAAGACCATCAAGGGTTGTCTTCGACGACCCCTCACTCGCCTCTGTCCCTTGCCTTCAACTGAGGAAGGAAGAGTTTGAAGATCCACTGTTGCAGACTTCCAACGGGGGGAGGATGTTCACGCCGTCTAATCATCAATGTCATAGTGACAGATATCTATGGCGGGGTTTTCAATACCAACACATGACAGCTAGCGCGGCGCGTAGCGTCCCTCCGCCATCTTCTTTTTTCACTGTTCGCAATTGCAACTTTGTCAAGTATAAGGATCAATAAACCAATTAAGATACCTCAACCAACGGTATTTTCATTGTGCCCGTGTGGGCACGAACATAATATACCGATCTATTTACAACTATTGGCAGTGACCAGCTGGTCCGCTTCCCATTATATACACGCATGACAATACTATTAAAATATATTCAATAAATAATACCCAAACAGATAAAAAAATCATACACGGCAGATAATATTTATAAGTATAATTTACATAGTTAGCGGTTTAATAATTAATTAATGTTTTTATATTAATAAATATTAAGAAAATTAAGTGCAAGGATAAATTAAAAAGTTTACATTACAACCTTTCGCACAAACGTTTAGTTTAATTCCTCGTTGTATTAAATTTTATTAGTAAATGTCGGATCGCGCGTCGGCAGCTCGAATTTTTATTGTAATTAAAAAAAAACACTATGTTTTAAATAGCCTTTTTTTTAATGTCAATAATATGTGTACTCTTTTCGTCCTCCAAACGTCCGTCTGTCCGTCTCACTGTGAGAGGAGACCCCGTCCAGCAGTGGACCAACAAAAAAGGGACGAAAAAATAAAAAAAATAAAAAACAAGGCAAAGTATTTTTCTATACAATTGAAAAGGTGACGATATTTTTACTTACAAGTCACACCGTTCTGTAAATACATATAAACACAGAGGATACAAGTGTAGCTAGATCTAATTGGAATTTTGCAATATATACCCGCAAGATAACACGGTAAGGATTTTAAAGTGACGTTAGAATTCCTGTCAACTGTCACATTGCATACTGTTGTAGCCAAAGGGTAGCAATACAAGGGCATTTAAAAAAAAATACAAACTCAATAACGAATTGTACACAGTACCAGCATTCCGCCTGCGGTTTCACTCAAGAAGTTTACATTATTACAGAATTAATTATTGCTCTACACTATAATTGTTAGTCATTTATTTAGTAACGGGTTAGTTGCTTAAACGTCCCACAGATGGCGCTGGTCTTTAAAAAGCCCTCGCCTACCACAGATACACAATGCAACAACACCCGCGTCTACCTACGTCTAGTTGTGAAACTATTTCAAGGCAGTCTGCAATGAGAATCATTTGGAGATTTCAAGATTTTGCACTAAGGTACTTTCATATTTTTATATATATTGATTATATTAACTGTCGGGACAGTGATATTTATAATATTGATATAGTCTCTCGGAGATTTTGTACCATTTAAATACGGGCTACGTACGGTGCAAATACAATATCTGAATAGCGGACATGCGAATGTTCCGGCTAGATTTTACCCTACTCCTATCTAAAACGTACATTTCGGCAGATACGCTGCGATATACCCCGTACGTATAATGTACAAGGGGCTTTATGAGTGATGTTTCGCAAAGCTTTTATCCATTCGCTACGAATAGGGAAGCATGCAATGTGAAACGGTGCCACTTTAAATCCAACATGGCGGAGTGAACATTTTTTTTTAGTCGCTGCTCT
>DWMP01000068.1:0-12629 GCA_018245295.1 Agara epimachia | reverse complement strand
GTCATGCTAATGTTTACTTGAAGGAGACTGGTGGTATGTATACCCTTATATAAAGTATAACTGACTCTTGCTGCATTTACTTTACGATTATTTAATTATTTCCATCCAGTTACCTTTATTACAAGAGCAAGATGCTGCGTCTTGTTCAGAAATACGACGAAGAATGTATCTAACGTAGACATTCTTCGTTTTATATACGTACATATGTATATGTTTAATTTTGAGACCGTAATAGTACACACTGTCAGAAGTTGCAACGTCAATCTAAACTAAATTTGATTACAATAAGTATTATGAAGATTTATTGCAGGTTTGTGTATCTACGTAGTACATAAACCTTGTATTCATACTATTGCAGATTATCTGGACACGCATAAACAATCGCTTATCATCTAGACTGTCTTGGAACTGTATTATAAGGCTTTGATACATTTACTGCTGTTGTATAAGTTTACTTTGTTGATCAACAGCTAATGGCAGATTAAAATTATAGCAACAATTAGGCGGTAATTGTGGCCTTAATAAAATATGTACCGGGGACGAGTGCAGTTCTCTTCCTGAGACGAGGAGAGGCTTACTGGGAAGATTGTGCTATATTAAAACGAGATATAAATATGATACGATATATTAAGTATATCAAAAGATAAAAGAGAATTGCAGACGTCACGGCGTCGGGGTCGGAGAGCGCAAAGATAGAGGGAGTTCGGGAACGTGGATAAGTGACAGATGGCGTTTTCGGAGTTGATTAGCCCGGGTTTTAGTTGCAGTACAGCTAAAGTTATCACTTTTATTATCTTATATTACTCTTTTCCGATTATAACAGTACTAAATGTTACGATTGTTAGTACTCCTGATAGGGGCCAAGACGTACATTCTAATACTACTACGTACACTCGGTACATTGGTACCAAATGTTTCTTTATAAATTAAAACATATATCTAGAAGATGATGTTGTATACAATAATTTCAATTAGGATAGGTGTATAATCCAGCCTCAATGCCAGCTTCTTTATCTTTGAATTACGAATTTAAACTGGAAATGTTGAATTATTGAATGTAACGTGAAACATGAAAACTTACCTGAATATACTCGTATATTTCTGCTAATGTCGCATATGAACTGATCATAAAGTTGTGACACTGACTCTTCTCGAACATTAACTATGCTTAGGTGCTACCTACACCAGGGACCGAATGAATGTCTTTACTTTTTAAGACATATTAGTATTTATTACTTCAGGTCAACCTACAACAGGATTACGAGAACAAAGCCATATTACGTAGGTCATGTAAGAAACATCGCTTAGTTTAAGCACGACGTCCACTAAACATTAGTATTAGTAGTACACATATGTAGGTATGTACGATGAATATCCTGAGAACTGTCAGATAAAGTAGAAAATTTTACATGAATGCAACGACTTTTACACTCGCGATAAAAAGATCGCAATCGCTTGTAGTTAACAACCGTGTGTGTGAATGCATTGTATTGTTATGCTGCATGTCGTAACATTCGCAGCGAGTATACGGAAGCGGTCGTGACGAGGTGCAGGAGGCGAGCTTTTGCTAATTGGCTGTAACTGATAGATAAGCAATAAAATCAATGGTGAAGACACCGACTGCATCTTCAATTTATGTCGATGTGGATTCGCGATGCGTCGTGATCCGGCGCCGGCCCCCGCCACCGGACCTCATATTTATACGCTAAAGCGGGCACTGCGCAGAGTTCAAACGTGCGACGGGCGCTCGGAACAGTAGACGATCGAAAGAAGAATCGCAACGCGTGGGTAGACGAGGGCGAGTGCAGTGTGCAGTGCGTGCGGGTCGTGTGTCGCTGAAAGCTCGCGCTGCGAAGCCTCCGAGAGCGGCGGCATCGCGCGAGCGCCCGCCTCGCGTCAGTGCCGGCCCGGCCGCGCCGCAAGCATCACGCTCCGATATCGCAACTAACTGTTTACTGCTGGACAGTGACACGCTCTATCGACTACTCTTGACCAAACTGCTACCACAAGTGGACGAGAACCTTTGCTCCCGAAAGTGAGGTAAGTTTAAATAACTGCCTTTATTAATTTCAATAAAATTTAACATTCACAATTTTTTCAATGTTATAATTGACACTAGGAAATAAGCTTAATTTAATTTTAAAAGTTTTCAAAAAGTTTATCGACTGATTTGAGATAAAACCGCAACTTCAAGCAGCATCTGAAATAGCCGGTTCGAGAGCTTTTCCATCGCCGCATCTTAACGTTTCACGTCATAGAGACCGGGGAAACAGCAAAGCGCTACATCCGTTGTACATATTTTATTATGTACCCTATGTACACGTGTTATCGGTGAGAATAATTTTAATTTACGTAGGTATATTCAATTATATGATAATTAATGTTATATTCAACAAAACAATATTACCAAATAGACAGCTTAGAGATTATTGCATTGTAATACTTCACAGACATTATTAAATAATAATGCAGTAAAGTCAATAAATAAATTCTAAAATATTTTTTCAATGTCAATATCTAACAATTAGAAAAAAAATGTTAACTTCAAAGGACGCAACTTAAATTATTATAAATACTTACTCATACACATAAAAATGCTATTGTGCATAAAATAATTATACCTAAATACAATTATTGTTGATTGAAACTGAAAATGAAATAAATTAAATAAACGATAATTCATAATAATGGTTTTTAAATAGAATCAGTGACATATGTATGAATTGGATATTTTTACTTAATGATATGTTTTAATAAGCACTAAAAGCATTAACTGAAAATTTTAATTGGATCCCAGAAATAATCAATTTACTGCATGGCTCAAGTAACGGCAAAATAATTTACGGTTTATTCAAATGAGACATTTGATTAGAAAATTTTTCAGCAGTATTTTTTTTCCTTTTATCTTTTTTATTGAAAGTATTGTGACTGATATTGCGTTAATTTAAAAATATCAAAGTTTGTCATATCAATAGTCACTATTTTCTTTCACTTCCAATTCTGTATTTTCTTTAAATATGATAACAATATACAGACATTTATTTAAATATCTGTAAAAAAATTCTTATTCGAATATTACGACAACTTTTCCAATAATCGCACGCTTTGGAGCGAAAGAATCGATATATCGAAATATCCATACAATAAAACCGATATATTTTTTCCATTTGCCAATCTCTATCAGAAAAGCACATCAAACCACAGACAATACAAATGCATCACATGTGATTAGAAATTACGTACTTTTATATAATATCGATGAATATGTAGATGCCTTGTTAGCTATGTCTTTCACATATTAAAGAACACGTTATAAAAATATTATTTCTTATTTTGGACATTAAACAATTCACACTAAATCGTTAGATGTTTTATTAGACACTCAGAAATAATACGAAACAGTTTTTATATTATCTTTGATACAATGTTCTTTGTTAATGATTCAACTTCGAGTCATATCGGCTTTCGATTCGATCAATTCACCGTAATACAATTAACTTGTTTTTATCGGTGTACCTTAGTGTAATGATAAAATATTAAACATAAATACACCAAACTTTACCAAATGTAACTGAAATTACTTGAAATATATAACTGAAATAAAATAGTATTAAATAGTATTAACTCAAATAAAATTTCGGGCTCGGGCCTCTTAGATCATATGCGAAGTTCGTGTAACGTATTTTCATTTTAAAATTAACACATTTGAATCACAATCTGCATTCTTTTAGAAAATATGATTTTTACCTAGCATAAGAAGTTGTGCTATACAAATGACTCATTTTGTGAGAAATTGCAAGTTCTTTATAATAGGTATCTAATATCTATATAAATAGTGTGTTGCACGAAAAATAAAGTATCCGAAATTTCAAATTGTAATCGTCATTACACAAAAACATTTGTATGGTCTTTAATTAGAATATTTCTTTTTTACAGCGGTACCTGTTTTTCATTCAACTAGGTATACTCACATATGTATGTAATGATTATCACCATTAAATAATTTCCATACTTATGTTACTGTTGTACACATAACAAAATGTATTTGCAGACCGGATTTAAGACAATATATTGCTTTTCTCTCGATTAACTCGACGGAGAGTGTTGTTATTATATTATTTGTATTTAATAGTTAGTAAATTATTGTGTCATGCGTGAGAATAATCCCAGCTTAGCTTACCGGAGAAAAACAAAAGGACAAGAAAGTCATATATATTTATTTTAAATCTAGTACCTACAAGTAATTGACTCAAACACTTAATTTTTGGATTGTTGTTGCTTAAAAAAATGATATGGTTTAATTATAAACAAAACACTCAAAATTATCAACGTTAAGAGTAATCCATATCAAGAACAATGTGATTCGTCAGTTTCATCGCCGCAGTCATCGTGACCGTTACAAAACAAAACTCTGGGTATACAACGTTTATTGCTGCACTGCATTTCATGGCTACTACAGGCACCACCACAACCTTGCGGTTCATCACTGCGGTCATCACAATCGGCTAGTCCGTCGCAAAATCGAGACGACGTAATACACTGACCATCTGTGCAGGTAAACTGATCTTCAGGACATTCTGTAATTATATTATCATAGAAATAAACATGGGAACTCAATCTAAAAATCAATTATCATCGTCTTTTGATTATTGTAAACCAGCGTTACCGTCCCTTCCAATTCTAAAAAATCAAAATTAACTTGTTATCTTTAATATTTAAGTTTATTTTAATGATTATGTGATTATCGTTCCATATAATTCTTCACTGGTATAAAGTTTAATTCTACCTATAAGTTGTTTTCATAGTGGCTATAAGCCCCGTTAGGTTCAAATGAGCACATTCATAACCTAGATACAAAACTGAACGGTATTATTGCGATTTACGTAAATTATAACGATAACAATTCTGAGTCAAAACGCACTATTTTTCAATAATCCTACTTATACTTACCTGTTGAATCGATGTAAAGAATACCAACTACTTTGTATGTGCTTTAACACAATATCCTTACCTACGTTTGGATTATGCTTTATATTAAGCAATGTAGCTACATTGGTGTTATAGGCAACATAACGAGAAGCATAGACTAGTTACGACTGTGTACGGTGTGTACGTATGACAGGTGTTGTCTATTAGTCTTCAACAAATTTGATAAAGATATCAATTTATTTACAGTAACAATTTTTTGTTTATCTGTTGATTAAGTTCATATTACTGAAATTTACTGCTGACATGCATTTTTTTATTATAAAAATATTTACCCACCCGTCGTGCAATTGACTTCGTCGTAACCATCCCAGCAATCTATTATTCCATCACAAATCTTTCTGTTTGAGAAACATGATATAGACTGACCACACCGAAATTGCTTCGTCAGATCACAATCTGAAAATAAAAAATTGTTTTGTAATTTAAATTTAGGAATTTCACGAACCAACACTTTGTTTTTGTTCCTTAACATAGCCGCAAACAAAAATGCTAAGTTCGCGGTGTGTAAATATTTCCGAACACTGAAATAATTTTTTTTCAGCCATGTAACGTCCGCGTCGCTTCTAATACAGTGTTAATGTCAAATACCCGCTGTGTAACTTCTCGTAACTTTTATATGCATACTTGAGATATCTAAAATAAAATGTAAAAGTTCGAGTTTGTATAAAACGTTTTCATTAAACAGAATTTGGGTATTTTTTAAGATTGGTTTGCAACATTAATGAAAATATATTGCTTATAACTGTTAATCGTACCACAATGCATTTCGTCCGATTTGTCGTAACACTGTACTGATCCATCACATCGAGATTCTAGTGTTACGCAGAGTCCATTGCGACAGCGCCATTCCTTATTTGAACATGTCACCAGCGACAGCAATCGACAGACGCGGACGCCCCGAATTCTGTCCACTAATTGACAGGCTTCCGTCTCCAAAGCACATAAACCTCCGCAACCTATGCAATAAATCTTATTAAATAAAATATCTACGTGAAAGTTAATGAAATGTCAAGTAATTATCTATTATTATACGACAAATTACTTTTAGTAATAAGTTAGAAAATATTAATTAATTAATATGTAATAGTTAATTATTTAACAATTTTTGTACACAACATAAGATTTATTTATTTGATGAAAACATAAGACACACAGAGTGATGATAACAAATTGATAAGATATACCTGTAGGGTCATCCGTGTCTATAGCACGTTTGCAAATCGATGTCCCAGTGTTTTCATCTAACATACATACTTCGTTTATTTGGCACGAACAAAATTTCGAGGCGATTTCCCTGTTTATAACGTCAATCGGCCTCCGGTTATCTTGATTTTTCTTAACGTCTTTGGGGTATGTTTTAATATTTTTACGTATTTTAGCTATGACGTTAGACACCAATGAGCTACGTTGCGTAGTGGTTAATAGAGGTGTTTCCGCTGTAGTGTATTCAGTGGTTACAAAGTCTGTGGTGAACTGTGAATCTAGATAAATACTAACTATAGCTGAAGATGTTTCGTTGAAATCTTCTGTTTTCGTTGGCACTGCGATTGTACTAGTAACATTAGTGGCAGGAGAGTTGTTCGATGCCGTAAAATTTACCAATACTAAACTTATTACTACAATAGCTACAATCATAACACTTATTGAGAATGCTTGTATTTGAGTTCGCTTTTTTAACGACTTTTCAGTCAATGAAAAATTTACTACACACCCAATGCCTTTAAGGCTTTTCCTCAGTCTTCGTTGATTAATTTCAGCAACATTTGATTCAAATGTTATATCGGTAAATTTTTGGCGGAAACTGGAATCAATTTGACCAGATATAGAAGGAATACACTGATTTTCCCTCTGTGAATTTTCGAATTCATTCACGTAATTACTGTAATTGGAAATATGAGTGTCTGCTATAGGGCGCTCTAAGCTTCGTAAAATAAAATTTCCTTTAGGTGTAGAATGATTACTTGGTTCAAAATTACTTGCATTAGATTTAAGATCATAATTTCTTATTTTACCCTTACAAGCATAACAATATTTTAATTTTTCAGAATCAGTGTAGGCAGCGTTAAGAACTGCTTTCCTTAAATCACTATTTGACCATAAATGGGTACAGTACAACGATTGTAAATTAGTCGAAGAGTTATTATGAATGCCAGCTATAGAAGAAAGACTATCACTAAGAGTATTTGTTAAGGTCATTATACCCAATCTATCATGGCTTTTATAATACACACGTAATCGTAATATCCTGAAATAGGAAAAAACAAATGTATTACAAACAAAACATATCACATCAGTGTCTACAACTAAATACATTTAAAATACACGCAACCGGTATCGATATAAATAGAAATATTTTTTTCATACTTCTGATATCTTTAGCTCTCAAACATAAAAAGTTACTCACATACATACATACAGGTGAATTTAATATAAAGGGTGTTAAAAGGGTTGTGATAGTGCAATAACAATACACTCGAAATCATATAGAAAGTATTGACAAAAAAAGTCATATTAAAAACGATAAATACAATTATATATTATGTACTATGTACAATATGTTTAACGTAATCGGCAGAATGTTTTAACCTTATGTTAAGTACTTACTCGGATCCGCAGCTTCTATAAAACCAAAGATAACATGCTGTGTAATAACAACGTCATGAGATAAGGTGTTTATTACTTTAACGCCCAGATTGAATAACACTCGTAAATATATTTAATCTTATACTTAGAGAACCTAATTGTGGAGTGCGAGGTTTCGAGCACGTCTGGTGCTGTGGAGCAGAGTGGCGGATATCGGACTACCGTTGCCTATGACAACGTTTAAACAACTTTACACAAACACCACCCGGAATACCGTAACCATTATACGATAGAGACGTATAATACATGTACGGAGGTGGTTGGAGAGAGACCTTACAAGGGGTTGGTACCGTATGGCATACGAGAGGCAACAGCCCGTTCGTGCTTATCCAAGAGTAACGCGAGCTGTTTCGTGTCTGCAATGGTATGAACACCTGCCCCTTTCCTAAGGCACCCCTAATCGTATGCTTTGTAGGAAACTTTGGAGTGTAACTACGATATACCTATCTCATTACGTAATTGCAATGCATTACAAAAAAAAATGTAAGTAACTATATGTTATGCCGTTATATATTCGTGCGTTCTAAGGCTTTAATTACAGCAATTTAATTTAGTATAGAATGGTATATGGTACCTAACGTACGTATTAGTAACTTAATATATTGCTTTATTTTGTAATACTGCATTCGTTTTATTTAAAAAAAAAAACTTAAATTATGTTTGTGTTTTTTTTAGGTTTTAAAAACATAGTTTTATTCATCTAATAGTTTTAGTATCATTAATATCTAATAGTTTCTATTCTACTTTTTGAAAGATACTGTAAATTAGTGATTTAATTTATACACATTTCATTTATTTGTTTCACTTACCCCATAATGATATTGGTCGCATTTTTTCATTAGATTTACTTATTCAAAACATATTTTGTAATAGGAAGAGTCTCATTACAAATGTACTCGTATGTAGAGACATAGAGTTCCTGTAATTATTAAAACATGTATTATCTAAGTCAGAGTTTTTTCTTAGCGTATTGGAAATGATTCGAATGTTTTAGTCCTAGTATTTGCTATTTTAGATCAAAATATATCAATACTATATAAGCTTATAGCATATTAATACGGAACACTACGAGATATAAAGTATTTAGTTAAAGTGCAACCACAAACGGTTATGTTAGAGTTCCGGTTATAACGGTTTGTGTTAAAGTTCGTACTGAATCTGATTTAAATAAATAAGTTGTCTTTAATGTTCCATATACCTACATAGTTTCATCTTAGAGTTAGGTACTATTAATGACCTTAGGAGGTCATAACGTGCTAATAAAACACTAAAACATTGTAACATTTAAAAACGTATAAATAACATAAAATTTAATAAAACGCTAATAAAACAACACGACTTTCACAAAGTTAAAAACATACACACTAACTTTTAATAAACACATTTCGTATTGAAATATTATTGCTAATTAATAAGCTATGGTAACTACTATATTTAACGGGTTTTGTTAAAGACTGTTATAAAGGCAGTAAATAGTTCAATGGTGAAGATTTGCTTTGCATGTATAACGTGTCACATGTCGCGGATGCAGTCGCAGCGTCCGTGGCTCGCCGCGGCGCGACTGGTGGCTGCGACACACGGATTGCAGGCGCCAACTAGATAGACACAACAGTGAGTGCGCGCGCCGCGTGCGGTTGTGGTCACTGGTCCAATCTCGCCCACCACGCACACCTCAGTGTACTGGCACACAGCCATTCGTAAGCGCGCTACTACGTAAACCGCGCAATTTCTCTTAAACGTAATTAGTATGTGAATGCGACATTTTTATTTATACCACAAGAAAACTAGTGAAATGTTGTGTTCTATTGCTGACTGACCAGCGGATTCTTGCGACGCCTTGGACGAAACTACATGAAGAACTAATCGCATTAACTTTGCTAAGGTGAGCTGAGTGATTTGATAAAAGGAATCGAAAAGTTTCCCTAATTAGCTAATTAAATGTTTAATCTACAGTGGTAAAATGTGGAAGGTTTCTGATTTCACTGCACGAACTACCCAAAATTTGTTATGCGATATATGCGAAAAGGGTGCAAAATTTTTATATTTAATATGAGTTTCAAGAACATTGTGTAGGCCAGTGAGATGTCCCACTTCTGGTCGAAACGACAACGGACGACCAAACGAATGTTGTTAGTTAGTGGTTCATATATCTATTTTGCTAATATGCTACACGCATTATATCGTATTATTAATCTTCAATTCGCCGTAAAGGTCATGGGATATACGACATTGTATGTTAAAGGTTAGTGTACGTACATGATCGAGTTATGAGTTCGTTATGTTTTGTTCTATCTCCATTGGCATTATCGTTTCAGCCTAGTAACAAAGAAAACATTGACTTCTGCTTTAGTTAAGAACTTGCGGATAAAATTAAGTTATAATTTATACTTATGTTCCTTTTAAAAATAGAACAGTGAAAAAGACATGAACATTGTAAATGCCGAGCATACGGACAGAGGCTTTATCGCTAAAAAAGCAATTTTTACCATTGGAGCCGAAAATGAAAACGTAAAGGTTGATCGTTACCTTTTTTCGGATACGCGGGGGAAAACTTCAAAAGGTACCAAGGTTCCTTGTGAGAGACCTCGGGTTATGTAGTATTCTTACCGCCCATGCCTTACCCAGTTATGACAGTCGGACATGTAATAACAACATTATAACTTTCAAGTACCATGGGTATGATGTTTACAGGAAAACATGTTTTTGAAATTACAATAGGACAATCCTGTTAATATTAATGAATTTATATTAGTATTAGAACAATAATTATTTACATAGTGTTATTGAAATATTGTTTTCGTCATAAGATACATTAATGTTCGTGTACTTAAAGTACGTCAAAACATGTCGAATAAACATATAGAATACAAATTATAACTTTCGGTAACTATAAACACGTCATAGGTAAGATAACCGAAACAAAGAAACAGAAAAAAAATCTCGACATGTATTTTGAGGAAAATTAAAAAAGTCAATTGGTACAGCATTAAGGGAGTAATACAAAGATTTCATTAATATTTCTGTAGTCACTTACTACACATTGGACTTCTAATGACTTACACATGTTATGAGAGAAGACACGTCTCCAACAGTAGAACAATGAAACAATTAAAAAAGGTTAAAATGATATAGAGCTGTGATTGTCCTAACGTTTCTTAGTTGATTATTATGTAACGACCGTAGAGTTGTATTTTACTAAACAGTCAATTCATAATCAAAGTACATTAAAACATTATGAAATGGAGTTTTAGAAAATGTCCAACATCGTCAAACAATATGGAAAAAGCCAAAGGTCACTCACTCATCACGAAATCTCAGAAACTACAAGTGCTGGGAGTTTCTAATTTTGCATTCGGGTTCTTTTAAGGACGTAAGTGCTCAACTAAGACGGGATTTTATTAAATTCAACCCCTGAGGGGGTGAAATGGGAGGGTGAAGTTTGTATGAAACTTTGTCAATTTTAAACGGATCGGGCTGAGACTTTGAATGCATAAAGCTACTATGACATAGGCATCCCCAAAGAAACGATTTTGATACATTACACCCCTAAGGGGATAAAATAGGGGATGAACGTTTGTATAAATCTTCTTACATTTTACTTAAATTCAAACCCAGACGAAGTCGCGGGCACAGCTAGTTATTTATAATTGAAAGAGATTGCAACTGGTTAACTGTCAGACATTCGCACTATCTCGGTTTAGTAACGAAAAAAGTGAAACCTGTTTGTACAACGCACTCTTGCGAGTATCTATCTATACATACCTCTGCTGAGATCTCCCTACTTCAGCCATTGTATTCAATTTATCGTTTTTGCATGCTCACGATGATAATAATGACAACGGATCGATTTATGTTTATCTGTGTTGTATATATTAGTTATAATAAAATGGCAGGTTTAAGTTTTCTTAAAAAAATCATCACGCAATGATTGCATAATAAATGAAATATTTTAATTTGGTCTAATAAAAAATTTATTATCTTTAACCATAATTAATGGTTATCGACTGGTTTCTGCAAAGTAATTCATATTGGGATTTTTTGTCCATTAAAACTTATAAATATCCATAATTTTAAATTTAAAAAAAGAAAGTCTCTCACACTCCTGAGCTCACACCAACAAACGTAGTTGCTAAAATGCTTAGGATTTTGAAGGCTAATTGTATAGACGTTTGTTGGTTATATCCAGGCGAGTAATCTTATTACTTAAAAAAAAAAAATAGACACTATTGGACGTACGGTATTGTTGTTCCTTTAGGTCACTCGACGACGAAAACGACAGAAACACTTTTAAATTAATTAAAACTTAAGTAAATTAAATTCATTTAAGTACGTACTCCAGAGAAGCAGCAGGCGAAAAGCAATCTCTACGTACTAGTACTTGTTATAAATATGTTTTAACTAGGAAATTATGCTGCTGGTCGAAAAGAAACGTCTTTTCAGTTACTTATATAAAAAATTATAATACTGGAAAAAAAGACTGGGCTGCGGAGCCCGTTTCAAATAGCGCTACGTAGGTACGAGTATATACGAGTATTAAATAAAGCTACGGACTTCGTAGAGTTCCTAGTCATAGACACACACATACATAGCCTGTGTTAAACAGTTATTCTAATCAATTGCATATTTGTTAATTACGTTAGAAATTTCGGAAAGATCATGTGGTGATGGTGATACATCGAAGGAATGACCTTGATATTGAGGTAAGGGCTTGATATTGGGAATTTTAGTTTGATAATGGCAAGTAAACAGAAGGTATTTAACGGCCTTGAACCCTCTCATTGTGAGAGAAGATACATGTGCTATTATAGTTAATATTTAGTTCTGAGGAACGGAAGCTAATTGGTTGTTTTTGGACAAACTCCAAATATGAATTATTAGTATGAGTTGGCCTGCAGGTGCGAGCTAAGATCAAGTTCGATTGTAGTGTCCGATGTGTTGTGCGACCTGGAAGTGCGTGGTGGCCTGCGTGGAGGGGAACATGCCCTGCTCCTGGAACA
>DWMP01000067.1:0-12654 GCA_018245295.1 Agara epimachia | reverse complement strand
GAATGTTTAAAACAGTTGCTGGCCGCTTGCTGGTCAAAGGTTAAGATATTCGAGATGTCGATCATCCCAGCTGCGCCTGACTCTTTAGTAGTCGCCACATGTCCATCGTACAGATAAAACGCAGCGGGGCGCCACCGGCGAACGTCACTAAAAAGGTAAGAACTAATAAAACCATACGCCAATTAACATTACTTACGAGACGACTAGAGGAATGCCGCTAGACGGCCAGCGATGCTAGCAATAAAAAATCTTTTCGGTTAAAAAAAGAATGAGAATTGAGAAAATGGCGGAAAAGCTCCCGCGTCTTATAAATAATACATAGGAATGCGCGCGAGTCGTGCGAAAAAGTCATATATAGGTACACGCGTTGCGTTGAATCCCTCCTGAATAATGGTACAATTGGCCACTGCCTCGCTCAGACATACGATAAAGTATGACAAACTTATGGCGACGCAAAAAAACATTAATAACATCCATAATTCTTCCCATAATAAACTCCGCCTCGACAACAACTATCCCCAGCTATTATAGAATACTTTGACGCAAAATGTTGTAAAGAAAGTATTTGCGTGATTCAGAAAATAATAAACCTATTACGGAATAACGGAAAATGAACTATGAGTAATATTGATAAAGTAAAATTTTTTTTTGATAATTATATTTCAAAAACACGTTTTTTAATAGAGATAACAGATATTTTAAAAATGTGGAAATATCGGAGAGATTAAACGAAGTTAGATGTTAAACATTGAGGAATTAATATGCGAGGAATCCCACGAAATATGTTGATTAAAAATTTTAATATTTACCGGTTCGAAAACAAAATGCATACTCGATAAATGTAGTTGGATTTCTCATATCTGATTTTCATAAAAATAGAAATAGATTTTAGAAAAACCGGTTTGGACTTTTGGGCAAATTTGTATTGGTAAGAAAAAAATATTCAATGCCTCGAATATTTACTGTTGTTTAATGATGTTCCAACATGCTAATGAATCACGCCGAATGAATGCAAAGCCCATTTTAAAATCACACATGACTCTTAATTAGTGATTTATTTATACAAAACATTAAAAGCACACGTCACAATTCTGTTGAAACTGTGTTCAATAATTAATCAGTTCCGAGCTTGTATTATCATTTGTCGTGTATTCCGAACACGGTGTCGACTCTAGATGGAAAAGTAACTAGAAAACACTGGCAGCCTCGCCACTTTTGCGCTGATCATAACTACCAATTGTAGGCAGAACATGGCGCCATTAGAACTCTTCTAAATTCAAAAAAGAGACTATTATAATTCCAACATTGTAGGCGACGATTCGGAAGATATTCTCGATAACGTTAAATACACGTATAATTTAATGTTATAATATTGACGTCTCAGTTATTTCATTCGTCAATAAAAACGTGGTCTTAACTGTCATTCATTCACAAACGAACGTTTGATGGAACTAAGTTGTCTACTACGAAAGAAAAATTATTGAATGATATTTCTTTTACACAACAAATTGTTGTGATATGCTTTTCCATCAAAAGCGTTTTCTAATACTCGTAATTTTACCCCGTCAAAACAAAAATAAATAACATCTAGTGACTATTTTATGTTACATATATATACTAAGCTATGCAAATCTTCATTCAGTCTCTACCAGTGTTACTCGCATCAAAACACGTTGCATGGTCACGTGTTGGAATGCTAAATTCTACGGCACATTTAAAATCATTTCGTTTCATGATGGAGCTAACATTCATTGGATAGCCGTCACATTGGGAACGATTAGACGATAAGAGGCTCACCTCAAAATAATTCAAAATTTCCTCAAAGATAACGAAGCGTATAAGTTCATCGAACCCTTAGCTGACCGTTCCCTATCTATATATTTACTTGTGATATATGAACACAGAATCATTGATTATACTTTATTCAATAAAAGGCTCTAAGTTCATTGATCCAATAATCCCTCATTACCTATCTTTTCAATTGTGTGATACTAAATATACGATTGTAATTTATTTTCCTAAACGATTTCGGCCTTTTCTGTCATGCAAACATACGTATATTCTAATCCCGGAATTTAGCGCTTAGGATTTAGTGATCATAAACCCACTGAAATGTCTGCTAAATGAGTGACATTGTTTTTCTTTTGACAATCTATTTGTAACAGGTTATAGTTTGACACGAAATTATCTCTTACTCTCTTCACGCTTATATTGCAACAAATGAGTTTCCCCTAGACATAAATCAAGCTGTTCCATAATTCATATAGAATAACTAAAGCATGAGGGTCCTTCATAAGACCCCTGGGCAGAACATTTTTCACCGGTACCAACAGAATCCGAGGGACATAAATTAGAGTTAGCTCCAGTCGATTCTTTGTGTTACTATGAGTTACTGACAAAGATACGCAATTCGTTATTGCATGACCGATGTTTAAATGTATTATTCGAGAATTTTCAAATAAACAAACGAGGCACTAACTCGATGTAAAGTGAAGTCTGCGTTTTAAACGAAAAGAAGAAGAAAACTTTGTTTATACAATGGCTACATTCCCGTTGCTATTTGCAAATACGGCGTTCAGTATCGATTCCTGAACGAAAAATAAAAAAAAAACCATTTCAAGGAATGCTGTCAAGGACGATACTATGTAATTTCAACTGTTTTGAATGGGAAAACGAAATGTCAGTTTTGCCGCTCAAATTTACGTCAAGTGACAAGCTGTCATGCATTTTTTTTAATTTACGTTTGGGAACGTTCTTATTGAATGATTGTCATTATCGCTGTTCAGACATGGATTAGAATTGGAAAGGTGTGCAGAATAAAAATTGTACTCACGATTGACATGATTGATGTAATACGGTCCGATCTGAGGATCGTAGGCCTCCTCCCAGCCCAGTGGCAACTCATTGCCAATGCAGTCCGCGAACGATTGAGGCTTTGTGTATCTGAAACAATGATTATATGACTGAAGTTGAAAAAATAAGGGTTTCTTCCTCTTTGTCGTTGGAAATCTGTTTACATTATTTGGTTGCTCGCATATTTGTTATAACGATGTAATATCAGAATTTATAATGTAAAGTGGATATAGGTAAAAAACTGGTCCCCAAAATATTTCATTATATTCATGTTGCGTTACTGTAAATTCTTGTTGAACACTCAAGATCAGCTTTGTGGTTTCTCGGCTCGCCACAACAATCCAAACGGAATGGGATACGAAGACTATAGTTACTATCGTTAATGATAATAAATAAAGTATGAATCTAAACTAAAAATTAAAATAAACATTGGTGTTGTTGGTGTGTTGTTGTGTTGGTAGAAAGGATAATAATTTTTTTTAAACTTAAATAAACATGTTTCCTAAATTAACTAGTCGGTAGTTATATTAGTCTTCTCCGGCCCCGTCAAAATCATTCCCATACATCGAAATCAGCGTTTCCCACGAACGAGGTTCTAAACCTATTAAAACTATGCCCATTATTATCATTAAAGAAAAATAAAAGCAAGCAGACCCCATTATTACTTCCATTTCCAACTGGATAATTTTAACTAGTTATATGAGCAAAGAAGCACGGCGATTTCGTATCTGTTTGGACATTACACACTTACTTTTTAGGGTTCTGCGGCTTGAAAAAAAACAAAATTGAAACAATATATATCATATCATATACTATAAGCTTATAGATATATATAAAAAAGGCGTTTCAAAATGTTTTTATAAAGATAAAATATGACACATTAAAACTGAAGTATTCCTTTGTGTCCATCTTAAAACTGCAAACACCATACGTACCAGAAATTAGAAGAAACTAATCGAAAAATAATCTCATATTATGTAATTATTGAAATATCAGGGTTCCGTAACGTTCGCACTCGCGCTTGACCAGCTTTAATCATTGTATCACGTTAGTAAATACTCTATAGTCACGTAAGCCATTATAAAATTCTCATAGCATGTTGTAACATATTGACGTTCAATAATCATGATTAAATCGCTAGTAGGTATGCATAGTACAGAAAAAGTGATCAGTCCTGCCCTTAAAACTGAACAGTGTTGCCCTAAAAACTGAATAGTCCTGCCCTAAAACAAAATACATGATAAGTGTAAAACAAATTGTAATATACATTTTTTTATTGCAAGAGGTGTTTAATGTATTGATGTATGAAGAATTAATATTGAGTTTAACCCGATATTTTTATTAACAGTTTAAAAATAAAAATGGTTACTAAGACACGATTTTAGGCGACAGAGATGCTATAGCGGATTTTTTCTAGATTTTTTGAGGATCTACTAATCTCCAGTATATTATTTTAATGTCTCTTAAGGATTAGCCAACGTAAGCCACGTATGTGCCCCAAAAAGCGATTATTAGTCGACTTCCTTATAATACATAATTCATAAATACGATCTGTATATTTTCCTGCTACAGTTGCGTGATGATTGCTGTTATTATTCAGACTAAAACACAAAAAGTTTCAAAGACAATTTCTTAGAAATACCTATACCTAGGTAGGCGTAGAAGTAGTGATGAAAAAGATATGAGAAAGAGACCTAGTTTTGCTAGTATCTACTAGTACAAGCTTTGGAAATCTACGCAAGTTGTTAAGTTTATCTAATTGGGAAATATCCACTTTGTCGATATGGGATTCAATTCTATCTAATCGGAAGTACGATCTACGAGTGATAAGAGACTTGTATTAAATCAAAATTTATTTCCTGTTTCATTTGTTTACACGTTCGAATAAATCAGGCTATAACTGAACAATTAAAAAAACAAATATAAGGACCGAGAATTAATAACATTAATTCTCTGACGCAATTACACGCGGGCAGTCGAACAAAAACTAGATAAAGCATGTATTATTTTGACCAGACAGATAACAAGCATACGATATGTTTTTTTTTCGACCCTTATATTCGTCCACTGCTGGATCCAGGTGTCCTCTCATAGTGAGGGTTTTAGGGCTCAGCGGTCACGGTAACCGGTAACCAACAAGCATGTTCAAAGTAAATTTAATGGTTATTACATTCTTACATAATTATTTAATACAGATGCACATATACCAAGCTGACTGACGTCCTGTCATCTAAAACATTTTGTATTGAATCTATACACATAAATAAAATTGGAGTGTCTCTTTGTAATATTAAAATAACCGCTTTTTACTAAATGCATATGTATGTATTATACACGGTACATATCCCAAAATATTTTTTTTACAATTTTTGTCTGTCCGTTTGTTCCGGTTAATCTCTGGAACGGCTGGATCGATTTCGACGGAACTTTAATTGGCAGACAGCTGATATAATAAGGAGTAACTTGGCTTCTTTTATTTTGGAATGATATAAAATGACGTGGACGAAGTCGCGGGCACAGCTAGTATTTAATAACAATGTAACATCACGCCTGTAATCCCCTGAGGGGTAGGCAGAGTGTAGTACACCCCCACATTTCACCAATTACGTTTAAGTCACACAATGGAATAGGTAAAATATAGTTAAGTAAAAAATAAAGTAAATATTTAAAAAAGTAAAATACATTTGATTATTGCTATATTTTTTGAACAACTATGTAAATAAATACCAAATATAATAAGTGACGTCGAAGTCTAAGTACCTTATATATATTTCTAAGTCTTTACTTAAATTTATACTTTCATTTATATATAAAATAATACAATAAATAAAATTGAAGTGTCTGTCTATGATTTTAAAATACTGGTTTTCTCAAGTGCTATTATTATATTATAGTTATTTATACGATACTAAAACATAAACTTTTTTATGTCTGTCTGACTGTCTATCTGTCTTTCTGTGTGTATGGGATAATCACAGGAACAGTTGAACCAAATTTATAGCAACTTTCACTGGAAAATAGAGGAGGTTATAGGGCAACATATAGGGTACTTTTAACTCGAAGTTAAATATTAAAGGACTACATTAGTTACAAACTGATTAGTTAACTACTAAGTAAAAAAATAAAAGCAAAACCCGTAGCCCGCAGGTTACGTTATTTTCTAGAAGTTCGTTCTCGTTCTCGTTTAAGGAAAAATGGGGATTCCAGGAGCTACAAAAAAAGTCACAATACTCTCATAAAATATAAAAATATAAATAGCGATGTTGCATAATATGTAATATGCTACTTCTGAGAATTAAAGCTCAACAATTGTAAAGTGAAGTTCTACCTTTAACGTTAAATTGTGTTAACTTTACAATAAAATATATAAACATTTTATTGAATACAATATGCAAAAAGCAGACAAACGTGGAACATTAAATCTAATTAATATACGGACTTCTTAGTATTGTTACTATTAACGTTTTTAAGATTTAAAATTTTCGTATCTGTGAAGCAACTCATCAATAGATAATTAAAATATTTACTTTAGAATTCTCCATGTGGTAGTCTGCCAATCAGTATTTAACTAACATGGCAGCCTTACCACTTTAATTTGGAGAGGCGACCTCTGCCAAGCAATTAAACGATAATACTTGATGATCATAATGATAATGATTATTATTGTTTGTGACTTCTGCCAGATTGATCGATCCTCGAGTGGGAGAAACTATAACCTGGACGATAAAAGTTTAAATAAAGTGTTGATCGCTATATTAAATAAATTCTTCTACAATGTGATAATATCGCGAGAGTGATCGGATAATTAATAGCTAGTCTTATATTTTTATTAGGTATACGATTGAGAAAAATTTGCTCGTAGTTTACTTTTTGGGAATCAAAAAATATTATATAGGATCCTTCGCACTTTTGCCCGCGGCTTCGCCGCGTTAAGTACTTTCTTCCCCTATTTTATTCCCTTGGGGGTAGAATTGATCAAAATCGTTTCTTAGCAGATGCCTACGTTATATCATCTACCTGCATGCCAAATTTCAGCCCGATCCGTTTAGTGGTTTGGGCTGTGCGTTGATAGATCACTATGTCAGTCAGTCAATCAGTCACCATTGAGTTATATATATTTAGATATAAGTTGTTTTCATAAAATCAAGACTTATTTTTTTTAAGCAATTCTCTTGTGTAACAATAAATCTTTACATTAAACAATGACACAATGTCATGTCTTAATATTTTCAAAAAATGCTGTTTTAATGTACATTTGCCTATAAACTATCGTTCAATAGAGTATTCGCTCGTATATTAAATAATGCAACATAAAGGTTTTAATTTTAAAATTAATAAATATAAACTGACATAAATTTAAATAGTTATGTTATTTATTATATAGGATGAAGCAATACATCTTAATGAGGCATATAACATCAAATAAAACGTATTTGTCTGTACTATATTGCATAATAATTACAAACTGTGGCCTTAAATGCACTGATATCGATAAAAAAATATATATCGAAATTAGAAGCTAAAGATGGTAAATAGCACATCACTATACAGACGCCATTTTTGCTTGCTCTCGTTATGACTGCTGTGTGTCTTTTGATCAAATTACGATTTAAACTCGAGCAAAGGATGCCGTATTATTCCTGAACTATCAATAATATTAATGTTGGATCTACATGTAACGTAAAATAAGTAAAAGTGAAAACTTATAGTGAATGGTCTTTTCATTACAGTCTGCGCGGGAAATGTGGATAGCTACGTTTTTAGTTGAGTGAACGAAACGAGTCTGTAAAAACTTAGCTACTATGATCGCATACAAGGGTCGCGAAGTCAAACGAGGACGAAAATCACACATGGCTCGTAATATAGAACGGTTGTATAAGGAAACAAAATGTCGTGATTGTTCAGTGATAGTGACGCGAATGGATTTTGCAAAAATTTTGGGCAAATTCACTAAAGTTAAGATTCAGTACGAAAATGTATCGTCACCGAAAACAAAAAAAGTGACCTCCCAAGTAGAGTTTCCACCCAATGATATTTCAAGATTGAAAACCAACGAAAACGGTATGGTATTAATTCGGCGAAATGCGTACAACAAACATCCAATTAATAATTCTCAATTAGTCAATAAAAAACATAAATTAACGGAATCTTCAACAATTCGGCAGGCCAATAATGTGCTTAAAGAAAATAATGGATTTAAACAAACAGAAAGGCATAAAGACAAAAATAGTAACTATAGTCCCAAGCCAAGCCAAGTCCATTCTACTACCAAACAATACACAATCATATTTTTTGATCCAAAAAATAACAATAACAAAGAGTGTCTAAGAAATATGTTATTAGCTGAGCTAGTGCCTAAAATTGATAAAAGCATATTACCTTCCGAGGACTGGCACATAGATTATCTGCCAAAGAATGAACTTTCAAAGGATGATAAAGTATATGATCGGATAGAAGCGGAACTAGAGGGTCTTATGTTCACTGAAAAGTCTGATGAAAAGTCACAGAAACCAAAATCTGAAGAGAACAAAGTCGATGACTTTCCTTCAATAATGGATATTCTCAATGACAATTATTCTGTGATAGAGTCTAAACAGAATGACCAAAATGTTATTATAGAATTTAAAAATAATTTAGAATCTAGCGATGTGGAAGCAATGTTGCTGGGTAAGTCGAGTGACATAGTGAAAATATCAGAATCTACTCAGATGGATGTGGACAGCACTGTTATGAGCAAGTTAATTGAAGATGTGGAAAACATCAGCGCTGTTGCGAGTGTTGACAAAACTGATGAATCTGAACAAATAGTACAATTGTCTATAAAGGAAAACCCTCAGAGTCCATCCATATTAGATGATACACTCCAAAAGGGTATAGAGGAGCATATGCCAGCTGTGTCATTAGAATCTAATAACACTCTGGATACTGAAAGCAACCAAAACTGTGATAGCAACCAATCTGAAAAGGTCACAATGGAAGCTAAAATGGATGTTGACCATCTAAACTCATTGGTTGACATATCAAGTGGTGCTAAAGCAAATGACTTTCATGCTTTAGATCCGGATATCATATCGCATATAATATTTAAAAAAATCACAAATGGTATATGTACTAAAACTGTTACCTGTCCCAAGAATCTGAACTATAAAATTGAATTTGAAGAAAAATCTGTTGAGTTCCTAGGTGCACCAAAATATATATCAAGTATAGAAGATTTACAGGTACTCTTGCAAATTGTAAATGAGAGTGAAGTAGATAGTTTGTATGTGTTACATTGAAGTTATTCATTCCACATGTGATTAACATTTTGTAAATTTGAATATTGTTTTATATACAATATTATAATAACTGTTTGTTACAGACAGAATACTAAATTATATGTAGTTTGGAACTGTTACAAACCCAAAGGTTTCAAAATGCAGTCGTGTAAATGTATATTGTGTCATTGCACAAATATAGAATAATCTACATTACTGACATGACATATTATTCAGTTTTGTCAAGTATATTAGCAATTTTATGTTATGTAAAAATAATGGTAGATAATATCTCTTACAATAGTGAATGGCTCAAGATGTGACAAAAGCTTGGATGTCTATTTCAGGAAAGTTCCATACAATATCTAACTAATATATATGTATTAAACATATATGTTATTACAATTGTGATACATCTTAAGGATGACATTCACGATACTTATTGTAATTGTCTCTGTATATCATTATAAACAACTCATTGCAAGTATTCTACTTTTGCAGTAGAAGTACCATAGTGGTTTCGGCATTACATTCTGAAGGTGAACCCTAAACAGAAAAAATTGTGCAACTTCATAATATTTTTACTACAAAGAAATTACTGAGAAGCTGTTTTGCAGCTGACATAGGTATACAAGCATCACAGAGACATTCGTAGACGGTTGTAATAAGGTGAATGGAGGATCCTAAAGAGTTTTGTATTCGCTAATGGAAGTTTCTTATTGCTATATAAAAATGTTCATTTCTATAATTGTACGATGACATACATACAAAATGGTTAGATAAAATAATGACTGTTATCTATGTAATATATGAATAAATCTGCTAAATAACTATTTACATCATTACTTTTGCTTACATGTTGTATATTAAACATTCTGTTAACAGAATGTTGTCAGATCTTTATTGATGTCTTCTACAGTAAGGTTTTGTTTCAATATAAACAATTTGAAGGATAAAATGAGTGCATGAAAATATTTAGTTGTTAATGTTTAATTTATTTGGAAGTATTTTATATATCAATAAATGTAATGAATACTGATGCATGTAGGATAACTATGTTTCTAGGAAATGTATTGAAATTGAATATTGAGGATTTATTCAGAAAATGATAAATCTGTGTTCTGTTAATGGCAATATTTTTTGCAATGGCAATAACAATGTTGTCTTTAAGTATTTAATTTAAACTTCAACCGTAAAGTGCATGCAGCATATCTTATTGAATACAGATACAAGAGACCATTGCGGCGTTTGTATAAAATTAAAAATGGTAACAGACAACCATGTAGTTAGAATATTAAAGTAATGTCTGAATGGGAAATTCTAAGCTTCAGCTTAGCTACTGATATATAATGTGCAGGGTTGCCATATAGTGTAATAACACATGTGTTAGGTATTTAAAAATTAATCTATGTTGTAAAGCAATTCTAATTTTTTATCAATCAGAAAACACAATGCTTGTCGTCGGCTCAGTGTGTATGGGCCATGGCTATTATTATTTGAAAACCAAGCGGTAAAATTTATTTTGTTCGACATCCACTGTTATGAAATGTTACCAGATAAAAATATCTTGAATATTTTAACAATTTTTAAAATATAGGTATCATATTATTTATGAACGTATTATAATTAAAGAAATTTAAATAATGCATAACAATAAATATATTTTTTTAAGTTTACAGAAATAATGGAATTTAATTGATAATTACATGACAAAAATCTATACCAGAATTATATAATCACGTAAATCATCAATTAATAATTATTGCAGTGTCAATATGCCAAATCAGTAAATCCGGTTATATAAAATGCTATATTAAATTATTGTCAGTAAAACAACAATAGCCGTTTCTTAATTATCACTCTAAATTGTAATATCACTTCGCACGCAGACGTCCGCACGAAAAATTAAATAGCCGCATTGCGAAATATTAACAGTTTCACATTTGGCTACGAATAATGGCAAATTGTTGTCATTCAAATAGAGCAAAACATCCAAGTTGGCAGCCCTGTAAGTACCCATTTTATTATTTGTTTGACACTATCGCTAATCGAAAATAATATTACTATTTCTGATTAATGTGAAATTACTGGTAACATTAAAGTGACATTTATGTCAACTTTCATTTCAATCGTTAAATGACGTCTACGGTAATTATAAACCCTTGTCGTTTAAATATTTATGGCCTCTGTTATTTTTATATACCAGTTCGTTCAATAACGAATTTTTAAATCATCTGATTTTTAAGGACATCAGTTTGAAAATGAAACAATATGCCTCTAAAAAGAAATTAATTGTTAATAATTTATTTTAATAGAGAAAACCATAGACTGGCCACTTGGTGTAATGGTTTTAGAGCCCATGATTGCTAAGCCAGATTTCATGGGTTCGATTTTCACTTAAGACAAACACTTATGTGATGAGCACGTTCGTTTATTCCTTATTCTAGTAGAATTCTTAAATAAGATTACATGCTCTACCTAGCTTGTTTTTTTTTTCAATTTGCAAATGGGTCATTGTTATGTAGGTATTTAATACATACATTATTTTACGTTTTCTAAGTCTTGTTACATTATGACATTACATTTAGGGACGCAACTTATTATGATAGATGGCAACATTGTCTAAATTGGTTCAATAAGATAACTGTAAATGTAAAGATGTAAAAAATTTGTTTAAATGTTTTACTACTACTAGCTGTTCTACTACCATAGCACAGTAATCCAACAACCTCCTCTTCCATAATATGATATACTGGTATGTAATTAAGAGGAACAACGAATCCTTGTAATGTGACAAATTTAAACATTTTTTTTTATAAACGATGGTGTATTTATTGTATTTTACCTATGTTCATAAAATGATGTTTAGTGAACTACCAAATACCTAGGTATACATGTTTAATTTCATGCAGAAATTCGTACTGCCATCATCGTTTTAGAGTAAGTTTATGTAGGTACATAAGAACTATATAAGTTTGGAAGTAACTGTTCTTATTAGTTTAATATATGGATATAATGTAATAAATTGAAAATTTGTTCGTGTATAATTAATAGCTTAGACAGTAAAGAAAATAAAGAATTGTAAAGTTACGCGTTTAATTTTTCGAATTGCCCTCTTAATATAATATTTATAGAATAATATATTTATATAACTTGCTGAAAGCAGCATGCTCTGAAGGATAACTGGCTTGAGTGCCTTCTTTTGTTACAGAAATTGTAGCAATTTCACATGCAGCGCCAATTATTTGGTGTAATGGATTTTTATTTTTGTTTACTAAAAATGTTGCCAGTGCTCCAACAAAAGCGTCTCCAGCTCCCTGTAGAAATTGAATATTTTATTAAAAATACTTTACTGTAGTGTAAAAATAACATTGTAATTTGAAAATTGAGAATAATTTTAAAGACTTACTGTCGTGTCCGCTGGGACTACAGAATCACATAGGACATGAATTGGTTGCTGGTCTTTCTTGGTAATATACGCAGCACCATTTTCTCCAAGAGTAATTATAACTGTCTCGCATCCACTTTCTAATAGAGTTTCTAA
>DWMP01000066.1:0-12736 GCA_018245295.1 Agara epimachia | reverse complement strand
AAAAAACAAATGAGCCGATAAAAAAAAACAATAAGCAGGAATTTTACCAATTCGTTTTCAACCAGTTCTGAAAATACCTAGTCATTGTTTTTTTTTATCGGCTCATTTGTTTTTTATAAATTCATTAATATTGATGTCAAACCGCTTATAGGCAACTCGCGAACATAAATAGGAGTAATATCAGTTAATATAAATAGCATAGAAATGAAACCCGACTTTTTCTTATGCTCTTTTATTGCGTAGCGAGAATACTTTCTATACAAGGGCATATATGTCGGATATAGTAATCATTAGTTTCTTTCTTCCTCTAAAAAACAAGCGTAAAGTTATGTATGAATCTCATGTAAGCTAGATAGAATTTACGAAACTTGTTACTAACAAATTCCTGTGTGTGTTCACATTTAGAGTATTAAATAGCATATTTTCCTACCTTTGATATATGTTGTAAAAACCACAATTTTCGCAGTCTCGACCAATTACCATACATATTGGTAAGTTCAATAAATAACGTGTACCAATCGTGAAAGAGTGCCGACCTCAATCATTATGGAAATGGTTCGCAATAAACACAGCTATGCTTGCGTTACTATGTAACAGAAAGGACATTGGGCGTCTACCAGTTAACTAGATATTTAACCGCGTAACTATGGACTAGACCCCCTAAGCCGTAACTTACCATATTAATAACTGCACCAAAAGTGAATTATTATACCATTTAATTTTTCTGCATACCTTGCAAGAAATACCTGATAATGACTTATTTATCAATCTTAGGTTATTTTCTAAATATGGGCAGGCGCCAGCAATGCTACATAATAAGCCTTATTATATTTATAAACGCGGTAAATAAAATAAAATCGCCTAGGATTTTTATTACAATAAAAGTTCAATAGAGTGTGATAACTAAAGGCCTTCGACAGTACCCGAATAGGGTCTGTTGATATTGAATTGGTTACATAGAATAACAACGCAATAAGAAGGGAGGGTTATAGGTGATAAAGTAAGATTTGATCAAAATGTTAATCAATACCTGTGCCATAAGAATGTACATTGTACAGGTATTGCTCTCCCACTTACTAAAGGCTTCCATTAATTATGTCAGATGATTTATTTTATTATTGGAGCATCCTCAGATCCCTCCTTGTCACCAGTGCTCACCAGTGTATGCCCTCCTTTCTTGGTGCGACTTGAAAAATTTTACTAATAAAAAAAATCAAATTTTCGAAATCAAACATACACTTTATAATAAATTTTAAAATGTACATTTAAGCAGTTGCAGCCTTGTCGCCATAACACTGGCTGTACTTAATTTGTGTATCTAATCGTTCCCGTGTGTGAAGTTATCCTAACATATTATTAGTATAGTAATAATGTTGAGTTGGTATTTTTTTTAAGCATTTCTTTGCAGTTGAATTATAGAGTTTTGTCATGGCCCCCTACCTTTGCCACTCAATGTCACACTTTGTTGACCTTAACGTCAACTCAACTTAACGTATAAAACGTATTAACTCTTAATCCTCCACCTTAACACGTGACGTAACTTATTAAAAGCCCCTTAGTGCCCTATATGTCTGACTTTTTCGTATACTTGTAGGGTCACTTTGATGATTATTAATTATAGATGCGACTCGGTGATGGCGGTGTTGGTGAGATCCAGAATTATTTTTTATGTATCTACGATTTTTTCTTAATGTATTCATTCCTGGCATAAATAACATGTAGTCCCAAATTTTCCAGAAGCTGCCAGTAGCAACCAATGCGTTACAATATTATTCATACATAGACGGTATCATTAATTTCTCCATAACATCGTTTTACTGTTCAGCTGATTCAATGGTTAATGATCTTGACAGCTGAGTCGAGCTGTCTGTGCGATGAACACGAGAATTTGTTCGGTACATGGCTTTTAATTTGTTTGTGGCAACATCGATTTATAACATTTTGATATAAGTATATGTTTAGCAGCGGTTTGGGCTTCATTGATGCCTTGTATTGGATCTGTCTGCCTTGTGTGTGACTTGTGCCAAGGTACATAATATTCGTCAAATATGAGTTTTTCCCAATTCCGATTTTGAGGTGCTGAGGCGACCGCTATTAACGGTACACATGGATCACACTGTATTGTTATACACTCACCTGCAATTTTATAGTAAACTGTGTTTATGAAATCGATGACATAAGAGACTTTGTTAGGACTTAATCCAATCGTGTCGCAAGGCGCGCGATTCGTGACCAAACACGAATGCCCGGAAGCCAGTGGCCCAGTTCTAGTTTTCGTGGTCATATTTAACTCTTACAGTTATCTTTGGCTGCTGCCAATTAAAGTCCCACTGCTGGTTATCTCGCCGCAGCTAAGAGAAGCTCGGAGATTATTTGACGTACGCTGTCTGATGCGTTAAAAGATTTTATATTCTCAAAAAAAAAGACTCATTACTTACATGAGAATCTATTATTATCTGTCTGACTAGTATATTCTTAAACTTAACTGTGGTACCTCTATCAAACTAAGCTAAGTAAGTGCTTTCTATAATATATTAATTTATGTATACGCAATCTACGTATACGGGTGCTAAAACCTGAATTTCAAAAGTGCATACATCCTAACGGGTAGTATTTCAAAAATGTATCTAAAACAATTGTATATCAAAACTGCGATTTCGCCAGGACCTAACTAGATTGGCCATCATGACAACAAAATAACGACCCGCAGTATTCTTACATTTCTAAAACAACAATAATTTGTCTGTTACGTCCACGTCTCAGCGAAATTTCAAAATAATGCAATTTGTGAGTACGCTCGGGAGTTCACCGATCGCCATACCACGCGACTCGGACACTGATTTATGCGATAACTAGCCTGGACTCGCTTCTCACATAAACTATTACTGTTTAAAAATAACTAACTCCTTATTTGGATGAAAAAAAATAGAAAGTCACCACGTTCGATGGTCCAAGCACAAAATAATATTATTTATTACGCGCGTCCGTTTTGACAGCTTTACATCTTCATTAGCGTAACTGCTCGCAATCTTATGTAAAACACTTTCATTTAATGTGAATTATGTCATTATTGTCATTAAATATAGAATAAAAATTTAACGTTTTCACTATTTAATTTTGCACGGACGTATACGGATTCTGAAAATGTAACCGTTAAGAATAAAGAGAACAATGGAATCAAATATTGTTGTTTGTGTCGTCTGCTCTTTGTTTTTATTATTAGTTTTGACTTTGTCAGATTTATAAAGAAATAACCACAACGATCCTTAAACTTTATCATATTATACCTACATCTGGGGTTTTGAAAGTAACATGTAATGATGCCAACAAAAATTCGGAAATACAAAATGTTTGAGGCATGTGGAAGTACCTACCTACATACAATGTGAGCAGATGAAAGTTTATCTCCACTGAAAGAATTACATCCCTTTACGGGTATATGGGCTTTACGTGAGAGGTTAGATATTTCATTCGAATAGAAGTAGAAAAACGCAAAAGAAAAGTTACAGGATGTAAGTGTTATAAATTACATGAAATCGCAGATGTATAGGCACAGTAAGTTTATACATACTTTCACCAATTTGCTTTACATGTTATCTTCAATAATTTTATACATGTATAACATGTAATCTTTAGGAATTTTGATAAATATATGTACCGCGTATAGTAAAAGTAAATGCTTCCAATTGCTATCATTATATTAAAAAATCGTCTTATGGCTCTACCATAACTTCAAGTAAAGCGTCAAGATAGCTGCTGTATGGGAATTAGTAAGGCATTCCCTTTTCAAGAGATCATTGAGAAAAATATCGTAAATGTCAGAAATTAGGTGCGATGTTTCGCAATCACATATATAAGTAGAGAATGCCACCAGGCATTAAGTCCGCCTATTGTACCCTAGCATTAGGTACTACAATACAGTTTAAATAAATAAATATATGTAAGTTAAGCGGCTTAGGGAGAAAAATTGTCAATGCTTCACTGATCACCTTGAAAATGTTCTGTAAAACCTTGCAAAATTCATGAAAACTAGAAAAGGGAGAAAAATGACATAAAAACAGAAGAGCAAAGAATTGGAAATGTAAAGGCAAAGGAAATCGAATTTCAATACGTTTGCCTCAAGATTGGTTTCGTAAGATAAATCCCCGGACACCTTGCTAGCAGTGATTTCATTTTGTGTATATTATGTAATATGTAAGTACAATACTGTTATTCTTTTGAGAAATAAATTGTGGAACCACATAATCTGGCTGTAAATACGGCCTAAAACGGTTTCATTATGAGAGGTAAGAAATGGGTAAAAAAATTAATATACATGTACTCGTATATACACATAGAGGATCAGATATATGTTCATATAGTTAAGATAAGGAATTTCCGCTATACAATGGATTAATGCAATAATAACACATAAAAACAATTGATGCCGGCGTGCCAAATCTGTTTTTCTTTTTTTATATGCAATTACAGGGAATGCACTTCAGTTATTAGTTAATTAACAACAACAACAACAACATACCGTCACGCCAGGTCCCTAAAGGGGTAGGTAGAAAGCACCGAGTGTTAGTTAGTTAGTTAAACCTCTGTTAATTATTGCTAGCTATACCTAAGAATATTTTAATATCAATCGATATTTACCGGGAAATTAATTTGCTGTACGTAACATAGATCTTATTTAATATTCAGTTCAGAAAGTTGTTATTATTTACGAAACAGATTACGTATCATTCCTTTAATGGGTCAAACTAATTACGTCACTTTTCTGTTTCATTAATTTTAATCAATTCAAATTGGATTCTCGGCGAAATATTATAGAGACTGCTAATGAATTTCACCGCTACGTGAATTATAAACCTTTACCATCCACTAATACCAGATAAAAAGATATGAGTAGGGAGAAAAATGATGTCATGCAAAGGCTGAACGCAGAACCAATCAAGAATTTTAACGAATGGACTTTCGAAATAAATATCGGGAAAAGTATCGGGAGGCTGTCGGAGAGCAAAATTCAAACTCAACAATTCGTTTACCATATGAACGTTAAAATCACTTTGATATCCTATAGGTACATATATGCCTCTTTTATGAGGAGGTTCTTTCCTCAACTTGGGCGGTCTGTATAATTAGTGTTTATATTTAGATATTTAATTAGCGTTTGTATTATAACAAATGAGGTATAAATGTAATTTGTTGCTCAACACATTACTTATTCGAAATAACTTTAAGATTTATAGTCTAAGTTCGAGTTCGAGTTTATAGTCTCAGTTGTAAATATTACGCACATTGAATGTAAATTTACATAGAGTAAGAGTTAGTTACCGTATTGTGTTAATTTCATTTGTGTTTTTAAGTTTCCAAACTTTGTTGATACCTACTCTTTTAAATATCTCACAATGACCCGTTATCGTCTCGCGGAACTCGTTAAAAATTAAACTATATAAATAGATAGGTAGCAATTTCCTGGTTGTAGTTTGTTTTTGTTGATAAGTGACAACTAAAATGAATTTCCGGTACCTGTTTGCTATCTACCTAACCTGTTAGGACCATAGATTTTCATACAATTTTTAATAATAACCTACGTATATCTTCTAACCGGCTGCTTAATCTAAATATAAGAATGGTTGTTGATATACATATCTGAGGTCTTTAAAGACTTCGACTTCGAGTACGGAGAGCGTTTTCGACAATAAACACTTCAGTAAATTAAAGGTTACATGATTAGTAAATTATAATAATTGCTTAACTTTAACTATACGTATAACGGATTTTACTTGTACAATACATAAGCAACTAAAATATAAATATAATGAAAATAATTAATTTAAATAATATAGCTAATTGATTAATTGATTTATCTAAGGAACTAAATGGTGATCATAACATTCACTTCGAGAATACATAGCATGTATATTAAATGTGTACGCATAATTTAGGGAGTCGTTTAGTAATTATCCAAACTGCTACTTTATACAGACGCAAAAACCCGATGTGACTGGCGACTGGGAATTTCACAATTGTAAAAGTTGCTACCAGTATCAAATACTAAAACTGTGGCGTACTTATTAAGCTGTTAAAGCTTAACTTGCAGGCAAGGAACATTACCATCCCCTATATTAGCGTTTAGTAAAGATTTATTTGCGTTGATTTGCCAATCGCATTGAAATTGCGTAGTAAGCGAGCTATAAAACCATTCTAAGGATTAGATTTTGTTGGCCATTGATATATTCTCCATGGTACACAAATTCAAATTATTTTATTCTTTTATTAGGCTTATTTAAGCAATTAAAGACCCAATACGTTTTTATAGTGATCATTCACAAGCTTCGTGCTCCCCTCAGGTCATACCAGACCGGAAGAAAAATGACGACGAAAACTCTCATCACTCATTTAAAATTAGAGAAAAAATATACCGCTCATAAAGACATGGCCGCACTATAACGTAAGATTCCAGATATAATTAGTACTAAGCCTAAATACCACAGATGGCTACATTTCATTGCTTCCATGTTTAGTTCCATTTTAAGCTCAGTATTTATTAATGTTACAATTTTTCTAACGGTTACAATGTAGAGCAAGGAAGTCCTAGTTACGGTGCAAGCTTATAAAACGCTCTAACGAGCTCCAGTTACTTTGTTTGTTTGCTGCGGTGTCGTGAATGCTTACCTAATGTTTCATAATGGGATTCGAGGTACAAATTATCATGGGACTATAATAGTAACTGCATTAGGATTAACAGAGAGAGCCAGATAGCCTCAAACCTAATATATCTTAGCCCAAATTAGGCGCAGCCGTAAGTACCAGATTATTGATATATTATGTATGTGTATATATGTTTAACTTCTAATTTGGATAAATAGCTATTGCGAGGGGTTTTGCTAGCGCAGAAATTATATTAGCAAAAACCGATACATATTTTATTTTATCACCCAAGAGCGTATGTGTCTAATTTCCAAATCCACAAATTTAATGTAATTCCTGTTTTATAATGTAGTTAATAGATTTTAGATCTCGACACAAAACAAATATTCGTATTAGGGAATCGAATCCATTGCCCCCAGCGCAGTAATCTCTAACCACTGAACAATCGATCCAGATTAGCTAATCAATAATACCTAGTTATGACATAAACATTGAAAGGTCAAAGCGCACTATGCGGAATAAATGGGTATTTAACGGAGTTCCTATACTGCTATAAGTTCAATATTTCCGTAGGTAAAAATATATGAAATTTATTGAATTTTTCGCCCTCATAAATACGAGCGGTTGCTATGTATGTAGCAAAATAATGTGTACAAATGAGCCGTAATAGGTATCTTAATATTATTTCCTTTCGAATATATTGTTCCCTGAAGGTCAAATACAATTTTATATGGGGATATTAAATTACCTTGTTGTTGTTTGATTAAATACATAATTAGTAATGTAGGGTTACTAGTTGTTTCTCGTGACTTCATTCGTTGAAAAACCTCCACGCAATTTTAATTTTTCATCTCACTTTACAGTTCTTTTAGTGTTTATGAAAAAGTTATCTAAGCATTCTATACCGTTTTCAGGGCTGTCTGTAGAGCATATGTTATCGAAAATCGATTGAGCCGCTTGCACGCAGCAACGCGACAGACAGACAGACAGGTGGAGTTACCTTTACTGTATATCAATTTATATGTCTGCTGTCGGCCTGATAATAATATTCAGCCGGTCATTAATATTGACTAAGTACTATTCTGACTAAGTATTAATATGGAATTTAATGTAACAAGTATTTCAAATTTTTCGATTAAATTTTCGAAATGTTATTATAGATAGAGTCGGCAATAGATTCACTATGCTATGTTCAGAAGGCACGACTCTTAATAAACATTTCTTTCTGGCGCGTCTGCGTTAATTTAAATAACATGCAAACTTACGCATAATGAACCGGTTTCCTTGCCGCTACCAACAAATCTTATCTACTGTTTTATAATTCGCGCCAAACGTAATTGCAATCTTAAAATTTAGAACACAGAGTGATTAATGATTAGAAATACCTTACGTACTTTCAATACATCGCGTTAAATGATTTAAATCAGTTGTAGATAATATGTATAACAATGTAAGCGAAGTTATCATTTTTTGTTAGATTTTGTTATCTTTTCATATCACCACGTCCGGAGTTTACGAGTATAGCTGTTTCTAATGCAGTATTAAATAGAGAATATCACGATTTTTCTTAAAACTCACATCGAGTCACTTGAATCAAATGGGATATGAAAATTTAAAAAAATATGTAATAATATTCGCAACACTGGGTACTAAACCGATTCAAATATATTATGTATGTTACTTGAACCTAATTATTACCTAAGTATCGTTATAATTTTAACAGTAGGAAATTCTTAAATTTGTGCACCGTTAAAGGCCAGTATGGATGAAGTAACAGTTTTGTAAATTCTTGAAATGTACAAATAAACGTCTTTGTCTTTTTGGAGTTTCTATTTGATGTGTACTCTGTGGTACAGTATAGAATGTTATAACCGCTTCCGCGGTGTTGCGACAACGTTATACATTTGATTGATCCATTAATAACACTACTGAACTAGCGATAGGCTTTTCAACTAAACAGCGAGCATTTCGTAAGCCGCGGGTATCGGAACACGGTAGGTGTATGGCAGTACTTATGTGCAACAAATACTTGTAACAGATAAATCATAATTCAAAGTATGATTGAATACTGAAGAATTATAACAAATATAATGTTATTCAAATCAAGGAGTTTCTAATTATTTTGCTTGTAACGAATGTTAGGTTATGAAAAACATATCCCGCTTCCTGTATATAAATAACAGAATGTAACCTCTGGTCAAAATTTTTATTTTAAGGTTAAATTGAACACGATTCGGATATGTATGTATCTGTTATCACGTCGGTTCGGTGCAGAGGCTTCTCTTATCGGCAGAGTACATCCTTACTTTTATCTAAGATATATGAAAAAGCAACAACTGTTTCTCTACCGGCACTGCGGAATTAAGAGATATTACCGCAAAAAAAGTAGATTACATCCTAATACCAATGTTAAATATTCGATATCAATTTCTTGTTCCTGCATTATTATGTGTATATTCATTGAAAATAAAATATTTTTCTTTATATACATATATATATTTTTATCATTCATTCCAGCAAGCAGGGAGACTGGCCACCTGACGGTAAGTGGTCACTGTCGCCTATGGACTTGCGCAACATCCGAGGAGTCACCAACGCGTTGTGCGCCTCTGAAGGAGAGCCTTTTGCACTCTTCTTAAAGAGCAATGTCTTAGCGCCCCCAATTACCTCAGGAGGGAGTTCATTCCACGTTTATTTAAACTTCTCAATCTCTTCTATAAATTTATGTTTAATATAAAACACGCGGTGTTGTTATATCCCGTTGACAGAAGAATATTAATGAAATCGATAGTATCAAACCACAAATAAACAAGTATTATTCAATATGCATATCAAGTAAGCAATAAAATAATTTACTTAACATGATTTGTATGCATAATGACTTTTATCAATATTAATCGATAGTTAGCGGCAACTATTCAGCATTGTGTGCACGTAAATGCTTAATTATGCCTCGTTAATGGACTCGTAAAACACAAGAGTAACGACAACGAACGAAATTCTTAAGTAATTCCATTCTTCTCCTACTTTATAGGTACGAATTGATAGATTTTTTATAAGTTTTTTTTTAAATGCTCTACTTATTTTCTTTTTGTACATAACGCGTTCAGCACCTAATAAACAAGCATAAGTAAACGTTTTTTTTTTTTCAATGTACCCGACCTTGCCGGCTGACTAAAATATTAAGGTCTCACAATCTCATCTAATCTGAATAAATTCCGTGGCAAAACCCGCTGTGGTGCAAGCTCTACTGAAATATACGTTTCAATTGTTACAGCTTACATTGTTCTTGTAACTTATTCAGCTATTTACCCGTAAATCTTAATATTCACAATTCACCTCACTCCCGTTTCTGATTATGTAGTGGTCCGGTTTCTGAACTTTATCTTTAATGAGATGAAAAGCAAACGCAATACGATTATTTACACTTATAATTGTCATTTTCTCAACCGTTTCATTCTTCATTAATTTTAATTATTGGAAAATATTTCTATTAAGTGGTTTATGGGATTAGTAAATGATTTCATTGAAATATTTTCGTTTTTATTCTTGAATACTTTGAAAGCATTCAACGCCTTTGTAATATTCACCCATCGTATTGATATAGGCTTTCCCTACCACAAATCCGCAAAAGAATCTTTACTTTTACTCAAACAATCGCTATACGTCTCGTTACGGGCGCAATAGCGGTGCGTGTGAACAAAACAAACACTTTTGACCACGCGTGCAAAGCTGCAGGTAACATCACTAGCTGCTTGTAGTAGAATAATAATTTAGACTCGATACGTTCCTTATATAGCATCATGGGTACAATTTATGTAAGTAAATGGATAAATCGAGATTGAAGCCATTAATCAATCGATAACTTTCATTGTAAGGACTATTAATGTTCATTATACTCTATCTCGCATAGTCATCTTACATTTGTCTTATTCTCCATAGGATATATTATGAATAGACATGAATAGACATATTATGCACCAAGAGAAACTGATGTCGACTGATCATAATGATAATGGTGATGACGATTGTGATAACAATGATGATATGGTAAATATTGCCACTGCTAAAGTTTCTTTAAGGCGGATGTGATGACCTCTCGAGTGGACAGATGTGTAGTATCGGAAATCCTATTATGATTGCTTGGTGTTTATTATTCATAATTATAAAGCAGTAGTGTCATTGATGTTGACATCCCGACTCAGTCCGAACCGAACGAAGTTAAAGTAGTTATATGCTGCATTTAAGGTCGACATACGCACAGCCAGCACTGTACACGTTGGTAGGAAGGTCACGACCCAAGCGTCTACAGGCGCAGCATAACAACGCTGTCCTAGTAACAGTGGGGGCCAATAGTTAATAAAGGAATGGCAAGGCATCCAACCTGAAAGTCCAAAATAATGTTTTTACTATTACGTGGAGTTAATCTAAGTATTCTTTTTCCGAGTGCCCGGTCATCGGCCTCTTGGAGAGCTGATCTTTCTCGGGAGCTTGTAAGGCCGGCTTCATGCTCCTAATATGAAGAGGATTTTGGCGGATGACGGTAGAAATAAACTGGTTAATATCTGCATTAAATGTGGTTTAATTGTTAGTGATCCGCCTGATACTGTCTGTTAATTTATAATTAGACTCAATACAATAGTCTTTTACAAGAAAATTAGCTTTAGATTTTTTTATTAAAATAATACTACAAGTATTTGTTCAAAATCTTTTAATTATGCATTTGTTGTACTTTTCATACAGTTTTATATATGACTTCATAGTTTTCGAAATACTAATAATAAGTATCTATTTAGTACAAAAATAAACAAAATGTAAAATAAGCCCGGAAAGAGTATTTATGGATACAAAAAATATATGTATAACGTTTGTGATAATCGTACACATTTACTAATAATAAAACAACATTCAAAATCGGTTATCGTTTAAATTTATCTTAATCTAACTATATATCGATTCATTACATATACATGTGCTGATGGATGATAATATTAGATAAGAAATAATGAGATATTTCACATTTTGGTCATGGCAATAAATCAAATGTAGGTACAACGTACACAGAACAAAGTCGGTTGCTAACGTAGCTAACGGTCCCCCAGTGCTGTAACACTGGTGGGTGTGGCTTCGTACATTAAGCAACCTTGAACCGACTCTAAGGCTAGACGCATACAAAACGAATTTTTTATCTTATAAATGTTAATATTCAGTTACTTTATAACATACGAATGTGTATTGTGATTTAAGTATCAGCTGCCAATATGTTTTATTCGATACATAAATAAATGTTGATAGGATCGATTGAAACACTTGTGGCCCTAGTAACGCTGAGACAAATCACCAATTTTATCAAGTTATATTGGCATTGGATAAAATGCTATTGAATCGGGTGAGACTACAAAGACTACAAAGCTTCGTCAAAACGTCATTTAAACATTAACAAGGAACAATTTATGTAAATTAAGTTTATTTAAGTAAACAACGTTAATTTAGTGGAAATTTCACCGATGGGAATAATATTTTATACATATATCTAAGCTAAGCTGGATAGTGAGTTTGCTACATAATATGTACCTATTCACTTTGTTAATGTTAACAATACATCTTCTAGTAGGTATTTATTAACACATCTAATTCCCATATTGCTTTATAAAACCAATAGAGATAATCAAACACGCTTTGTTCTTTAGTAACAAGGCATGAATGGCGTAACGTAACAATGTATTAAAGCTTTTAAAAAATGTTGATAAATTTGTATTTAATCACCTCGGGCGTGTTGCAACGGCGATATTAATAGTTCTCTTATTTAATTAGTTTGAAAACGCCCTTGAAATGGGTTAATTGCTTGCGTATTGTTGTATTACTTAGTTTTGTAGGGAACACCGTTAAAAGTCACTTAAGAACCATTCACATTGCACGAGAAACGATTAAAATCGCGAAATTATTCTTATTTTATGTTTCATAAAAATATACTTTCGTGTTTCGAATCATGGTCAAAAAAAATGTCATAAATTTAGCTCAGATATAACAATTTAATGTAAATTGAGATATGATTTATTGACAGTGTTATAATCAAAATGTTACCGTTACGTTTTAA
>DWMP01000065.1:0-12739 GCA_018245295.1 Agara epimachia | reverse complement strand
TGCACTTCCAAGTTTAGTTTCATAAGGAATACTCGGAACGTATTACGTATACTTTACATGAATAGTCGTCCGCAACTTACACGTTTAAGTATTTTGAATACTAAATGCGTATTAATACTAACGCATTAACATTACGCTATATGTATAGTTTCGTGAAACTTTAGAAGGAATATTCTAGGCTTCTTGGAAAGTAATCGGCCTTCAAAAAATTATACGGCCGATGAGAATAGCAATAGATGTTATACGTCTGTGTCGAAGACTACACTACCCTGACGAGATGTAAGGGCTAGTCCACACTTTGGTCATAATTGATCATTGAAGGGAACGTGAACACTTTGCAACTCTCAATTCATAAAGTTATAAGTAGTATATTCATTGATAGACGTTCGTTCATATATAATGGCCAACTCAATTTGCAACGGTCAATGCGTACAGGGAGCTCAATATCAAAAGCTCCCACAGTTCCAAAACTTCTAGAAACATCGCAACCCATGTGTTATACACCTATTCGTATTCAAGGTACGGAGCGTATACATTGAACTTATGCTAAGTTCAGCTTGACAGATGCCTTGGACATATTGGTTACTTCATTACACGTCTCACGTAGTTTTCGGTCGCCCCGCTTAAAATTCTCGAAGGAGCCCGGCATTTTAAATGAACTCGATATTAGTATAACGCACATACATACAACTCGTACAAAGAATAGATAATAGATTTTTCAAGGAGAGGCTTCCTTGTAAATAGATCTAATCGGATCTTCCTGCGCGATTGGTTCCCACGTATTGTGTATCTCCTATTATTGATGGTACCTATTCACTTTGAGAATTTACATATCTACAATCATAACTATTCATATGAATTTCGTATATATACAATACAAGAGCGTCTAAAAAGTTACGTCCTAGAATTGTTTAAAGTGGCCTCTTTGCTTCTAATATGTGAAGTTCAAATTTCGTGTTCTATTTTTGAAAACGAAAATGCTGTGCACTCACGAAAACATGTGTAGTTAGATACGGAACATTATCTTCGTGTCAATATTTAGTATGCTTATTCCGTCCACGCTCTCCGCCCCGGGCGTAGCTTAACAACATTTAATGTGTTTGAATAACACCTACATTTTAATGTATGACGCATTGAAATGGGAAAATTAAAAGTGATTTAATAACTTTAAATGCTTAAACCTTGATCGAGTCGCAGACGGAATAATAATTATTTGCGCCAACATTTATTTCTACCCGCATTGAAAACAATATTAGCATTCATTCGATCAATCCGCCTGATCTGTTTTGGTCACGGTTTTCTTATAAAGTGTAACGTTACATTTCTTACAGATAATAAATTGTAAAGGATACTGATATGGTCACTTGTAAAATACACGCGCTTCAGTAGATGTACGTAACACAAAATATATTACGAGTAAGTATTAACAATTGTGCCGCGGTACAAACGTTATATGAGCGAAGTAGGCAGGTGAAACGTACGTTAAACACAGGGTGTATTAGGATTAAGTACATCGCTGTTAAACCGGCATTTGATAGCAGATGCGAATACGTCGTAAACTAGCAGTGTTCGTACAACTGGCACGCGTTACGTACATATAAACAACCCAGCCAAGAGCAAGCTTGATTCGCCAATAGAGGAATTCTTATTTTGAATTTTTTAACGTTTGATTGCGGCCTCGCCTGATGTTACGAATCCAATATAAGCGCAAGAGCCTCCTATTAAAATCATCATACTCATCCTTGTAAAGTTTCACTGCAACCGAAATTAGTGCAGCTTGGGTGCTGGTTGCGTGTATTTTGAAGTCCACTAATTTGTTACCTGACTGTACCTATAATTTGTATCCGGCTAAAAATAATGTTCCATGCTCATGATACCGCGTAATGCTGCTAGTATCCTATAAAAAATAAATATTATTCGTATGAAAGACGCCTAGAGAACGGGTTCGATATTTTTCATTCGGTATACGAATCCCTATAAACAGCACGTATCAATGGCTATACGGTATCTGAAGAGCTTAAACGGTCCTTATTTCATCGACCTGTCAGTAGTCGGCGGCGATCGCACATATCGGATGAAAAACGATTGGAATATACATAAATATTGATAAGTAAAAAATGAAAACTTGATCCAGTGATCGGCAGACATTTTATGGTAAAGCTTATTTTCATTTTATTTATTAAACTTAACTGGTGAAATGTGGGGGTGTACTACACTCCTCTGCCTACCCCTTAAGGGGATTACAGGCGTGTGTTACGTTTTTTTTATTTTTTCCATTTTATAGTAAATCTTATTTTCATGATGTTGTATATTTGTATATTCTTTCCCCACAGTAATATCCAATGGAGGATCGAATTTACAACTTCAACGGAGGTTAACTGGCACGCTGACCAATCATCCAAACGGATTGTACAAATTTTTAAAAAGGTGTTTTTCACAATTTTCATTCCGTTAATACGTTGTAATGCAAAATGTAATGTATATCGTTTGTAAAACTTCCCGTAGCTGTAACAAATTTGAGACTCATCAAAATACGACGAAAACATTTCCTATTCATGATGGATAATTTATCCCTAATTACATTACACGGTTAAGTTAATTTTTCGTTTACATTTTATTATGAAACTAGTTTTTGCCCGCGACTTCGTCCCACGCATATATTATTTTACAAATGTTATTATACATTTAAAACTTCCTCTTCAATCACTCTATCTATTAAAAAAACCGCATCAAAATCCGTTACGTAGTTTTAAAGATTTAAGCATACATAGGGACAGAAAAGCGACTTTGTTTTATACTATGATATACTCAAGTAAAAGGTTTTCTTTTCTTACCAAAACATACCGTTATGGAAACACAGATTAAATTAGCCTGTAACTTCTCTGGATTTTTGTTCGGCAAGGCTTAGGATGAATGGAAATAGGAAAATGAGGCCAGCTTTTTTGAGATTATACGTTTATTTACTGCCTATAGTACGTTGCTCAACGTGACAAGCTGTCTCGGATGATTCCACTCACATTTATTATACGAGCAACATTCGGTACGGAAATTTCCAGAACGGATTACTCGTATGTTGTACTTTTGGTTAAGGCACCCACTTACCATATTAAATACCATTACCCACGATGTCAATATAGTTGCGAGTAAACTAAAAATAGTTCCGAATGTCTGGCGTCAATGCAATATTTTATGTTGTCAAGCTGTTACTTAATTCAAAACGTAGGTATATGACGTATATGAGTATTCAAGACATGTTGCAAGGTGCCCGCGAGACACCTGCATAGCGATGTATAAAATAAATATTTTTGCAAATGCAATTGAAAAGAAACCCTATTATTTTGTAACAGAGTTCAAAGCTAATTGTTTCTTAAAATGTAAAAATGAACAAGTCGTAGTGATCTAAGTATGTATAATAAATGAATTAATATTTGATGAAAGTAACATCACGCCTGTAATCGCCTAAAGGGTAGGCAGAGGAGTGTAGTACACCCCACATTTCGCCAGTTACGTTTAAGTCCCACAATGGATAGGTGGTAAGCCTATTGCAAAAATGTCATGTTATGCCAAAATGTAATGTCATGTTATAGCTATTGTAATATTTCCATTGCTAATTGCTTGTCTGCTTTAATACCTAAGACGTTCAGTTTTCAATGCTTTCATGCATCTTTTATAAAAATAAAATCACGTAAAAAATAAAATGAATGTGATTTAAAAAACAATTGGATCACATTAATCGTAAAGTTCGTACAAATCCTTTTGGTTATACAAATGTGAAATAACAAGGGTATTAAAAAAAAATGTATTCGGTTGTGTTTGCATGACATTTCAAAAGCATTCTTGACAAGAGATAAGATATCGTTAACATTTCGTTAGGAAATAGTTTTGTAAAAATACTAGGAAAACCGGTCAGTCACGCACATACACTGAATAATCGTTCCATTCAAGTGCCTGTACAACTAACAGTAAGAATTTATTAATTGACCACTTCGTGTGTTTCTTATTATGCTTCCAGTAAGTACGGAAACGGGAAAATCTCGCCAGGAACTTCAAACCTTATTCCCATGTACATACAGGAGGAAAACTGTAACAGGTTGAACCGTAAATTAAAGTTCACTTACTTTGCCCGACTGTACTTCGAGAATAGGTTCGCTATGAGTCATACTTAGGCCATGTTTATGGAATAGCGCAGCGACGAGACGCATGTTGCTTGTCGTTTCATTATTATGCTACATTCCTCTTAAATGCTACTACACAAAGCTACATGCTAATATTTAGAAGAATGTTGTTCAGCGGTTTCGTACTAATACAAAATATTTTAATCTATTTATATAGCCATGGAGTAGTATCGGCAATTGTACCGAACTATTCAGTATTTTACACTTGATATAAGGACACATTTTTTATTGATAATAACAGTATCTTGGTATAACTTCACACACGGCTAACTAATCCCAAAATGGTCCAAAGTCTGTGTTATATGTAATCAGACATTTAATAATGTACATTATATAAATTACTACATACATATGTAAATATTAGTCACGCAAATATTTGTTCTGGACGGGAATGGAACATGCAACCCTTGTCTCAGTTCACTGACAATGTATCCAGTCATCTGAAATGCAATTCGTTGCAGCAGAAATACATAAAATTGTGTAGTGTTAATGAAGCCAAGGCAACGGTACGCCGCTGTGTAACCTAGACCTTACCGACATCAAACATCGTGTGCACGCAATTATCACCCTACTGTTCAGTAAATTGTGCTTTCATAGAACGCGAATAAATTGTATGCACTAAAGCTATCACCGGGTATTTATTCTCGAATCAGATTAATGCAACGTATATTTCTAACACGAGAATGCCATCTACTTACTGTATTGCCGCCGAGACATGTTTTATGGTGCCTTTCAATTTAAAATTGTCCACTTTGCTGATGAGCATATATTATCGATTGAGGCTTTTATTGCTTATCATAAATACGTTCTCCACTTTAATCATAGTATGGGAATGTGATATTTAATTTTACCCTTATTGCTTTTTGTACGCACTTACCCGTGCGCGAAGGACGATATTAACATTTAGATTGTTGCGATATAAGCTTCTGTGTTCCAGGTGTAAATTCTTGGCGAGTGCTAATGCTGTTGGTACTGGAATTTTATCATCTACTTATACGGAATACATTTGGCATTAATAATGTTTACAAGTACAGAAATGAACATTGGTTAATGCTCTTTTGTTGTTATATTACTGCCCTAATGTTATGCAGTCAATGAAGCTTGGAAATATTTGTGTACAACTTGAAATAAGGCTATGTATTTAGGATGGCTCTACACGGCTCGATCGTTAGTATTTCAACGGTTTTCGTGAAAGCGGTCTTAGAAAGTAGGTATGGACCTGAATTTTGCCTCGATTGCTCGTAAATCAGTAAAATTAAATTTTGGCTGGATATTGAAATATCGCTATTGAAACTATAAATTTTATTCTGTTAACTATCTTTCTTTAAAACGTTTACTTGAAATTCTTGTGCCGTAGCCAAAATGCGATTAAATAATAGTGTCAATATTAAATTAATTAAAAATAAACCGTTGCTTGGGTTTCTCTTTCTAAATGATAATTTTGTCGTTAACATATGAAAAATGCACACAATCCGACATTCCTCCGACAAGAAACGCAAATGCGTTCAGTATTATTATCATTTATTATTTGATATTACAGTCACCGTAATATAACTGTGCCTTTGTCAAATAGACAAACAGAATTCTTAGTATAATATCGATACAACACCGCAGTGCATTAACGACTTAACCGCTTAGTTCAACTCGGAAACTCATTTACTGGCCATTACTGAAAGCAACTACTGTAAGTAGATTAAAATGCATGCCAAAAGTTTAAATTTATGTACCGGGCATGGTCTTCAATTAAACTGGTTACCATTCGTAGTGGGATTACATTTAACTTTGTTTTATAGAATATATATTTTGTTTAGTTTGCAGCTTCACTACATAGTATAAAACAAAGTCGCTTTCTCTGTCCCTATGTGCCTATGTAAGCTTAAATCTTTAAAACTACGCAACGGATTTTGATGCGCCTTTTTTTAATAGATAGAGTGCTTGAAGAGGATGGTTTATATGTATAAGAACATTTGTATAATAATATATGCGCGGGACGAAGTCGCGGGCAAAAGCTAGTTGTTCAATATATAGTGTGCATATATTTAGTTTATCGGTTGTTTGCAATAGTTAGGTTTTAGTACTTATTTCATGAAATGGAATGATTAAAACTTGTAAACATTTATCCTTTGTCATATGATTTGATTACTCTTGAGTACATCGAACCTAAAACTTTTTATTTAATAGAATCTTTACTATCGTATAAGGAATATCTCATACGAATCTTCTTCGTGAAATTTTATGTTGATTACTCTACTCAGTATTGTTTTATCTTTCGTAAACGTAGCATCTGTCGTTGGCAAGCCATGCAATGGACTCGTTTCTATGCTCCAAATGAGTATCTCTGCCCTAAATATACCATTTAAATTCAACAGCGGTTACCATTCTCTTTTTCCGACCGTCATAGCCTATTTATTGTTCTCCTTTATGGCGATTCCTTGGCTGTTTCTCGATTCCACATACTTTAAATCGTCCGAACGACAGCTTTATTTAGTATACTGCCTCGTCGAATTACAAATTAAAACAAATTGGAGAGAATTCCTCTTTTTAGTCGCGTTGTCAGCTGAACAGACCATAATGATATTTCGACACGCTTGAGCGTTTTGAGTATTAAGTTTCCTATTACCTGAGAAGCCAGGATTAGTGATGCTTACGAGAAACGCCAGAATGATTAATCTTGTCAAACAAGTGACAGTAATTGGCTGTTCAATATTGAAATTCCTTTTGATATCGAAACTTCTGATTAACTTTATTAAACTATCAATGAATACGCAATGAAGTATCCAGTAGACATTATAGACTTAACATGAGTGAAAGGTGTTTAGTGTGTTATTGATCATCGATATACGAAACTAATCCTTTACAATTGACAATAAAGTAATCCCTAAAAGCCCCCTCATTGAGAGATAGCGTTAATGAATTTCTTTCATTGAGTATTCACAAAGGCGGACGGCATCCCGCTTAAACGTGAATCGGCCACGATTTTAAGAGAGAGAGAGAGAAAAAAAAACAAATCTCTGCCGCATCAAATTGCGCGGAGTGAGTGCGAAGCGAGGTCCCGCGAGCACTTTCTCATGCAAAAGTCGAACGGTTACTTGAATTCTTAGCTGTAGCACTTGTCGGTTTTACGAGCGTAGAGCGATTTAATCCACTTAAAACGCAGAGCACAAACTCCGAGCCGACAAAGCTCTCAGCCGCTCTCATTTAAAAATGGAAATAAACCCCCGGCCATCTTTGACTCGATGCAAGACCGCTGGTTGAATTCTAAGTATGCTTCTCCATTGGCTAGCTGCCGATTCTTTTCAATTTGACGGACGGGTATTCTGTTGGTACGAAAGAACTGTATCTTCGTTAAGTCTTCTTAGTATAGACACTGTAACTTAATTAAGTTGCTTTAAAAGCTGAAGGATGTTCAACTCTTTCGTTCTATCCAAGAAGTTCTTAATTCAGTTTAAGTGATAGAAATACAAACCTCATCTTATAAAGAATTAAGTTTTTTGTTTGCAGTTGTTTTTTAGATTCTTCAATGAGTATATGTTAAATTACCAAAAGTGATTTCAGAAAAAATTGTTATATTCTTCTATGCATATTATATCAATAATATGTAGACGTTAAACAGTAGAGTATTTCTTAGCATGACGACTGATTTCGAAAATATTAATTTTATAAAAGACCACATCAATGTTTACAATAGCAGAAAATATGAGACCGGATAGCTCTGGTATCATGCCCCAAAAGGTTTTGCGGAGACGCCTTGTTTATCTAGGGGAAACAGGGAATTACTCGCCCGCGGACCATGTCTTTGGTTTCCAAGTCTTAATGAAAGAGTTCGTTTACGGCTGAGATTATTTCGGTTTTGTTTATTTTGTTACGCTCTGGCCTTTCGTGGTGGTCGACTTAACTTGCTCCCCCCAGTGTTATTAACTTTGATTTTGTGCGCAACATTGCAAACATTTTACTTAATAGCATTTGTGGTGTCCCTGGGACTTGTCTAAAATGTAACTGCTATTTTGTAATCATATTTGCAATTGAATTATTAATTCTATTCTTTATCAAACTTCGATTTCTAAAGACCATTGGTCTTTGAATTACTTCCACGAGAATCAAATGGTTTCGTTACATCTATAATATAGCTTTCCTTTCACTGCAATCACGATTTTCTGTAGTTAATAGAAACGATATGAATGAATTGTTACTGCTTTAAAAACATTTGCTAATAAAAATCTCACCAAACGCAAAATGCAGGCACATAAAGTCTCGCCAATTAAAAACTATCTTCTTTTCACGTCCTTTTGTTTTCCCTCTCCTACACACAGCTGTACCAGTAGTCTGTATATATTCGTAGTAGTATACTAATAGTCTGAACCTGTTAGTATGACTCTACGTCCTTATATTATAGTTATATAGCTGTTGTTTGCACATTGGTGTCTAGGGGAATGTACAATGCTCGTCGACACAGTTAAGTGTCACTAACTATAGTGCATCGCATTTGTGTGTATAACGGTAGTAATATTATGTCATGGAAAGTAACAGTGAAGTCAATTTAAAACAATTGAAATATTTATCATTGAAAAGTTACTTGTCTTCATTTGATATTTTAATTGAAAATTATCTTAACAGTAAACATTTTACTACAATAAAATCAAGCAAATGCAAATTATATTTAGGCGCCTTTTTAGAGGTTTAGTATTAACAACTAAGACTCCTGACGTAGCGATAATTTATAGGACATTAAACCTTAACTGCTCCGAAATAGCCCAATTAGAAAAATCGAGCTACACTTTAATTGCGCATAATCAAACAACCCCGAATTTTTCCCTAGTTCTCGTTAGACTGTTCGAGATCATATAGTAGCGAGTGAAAATAAAAGATTCAATGTATTATATTATTTTTAAATGCTCGGATTTTCGTGTCGTCCGCCAATTCTCTGATAATCAAGAACCTTAACTGGTCCAATATTTCGGTTTCGGTATCTTCATTGCTACTAATGTCTTTTATTAATTATAATGGACACTACTCTACCATTGTATTATCTAGTTTTAATGTACATATGTTTCCACAGCGTATATTACGTTTCTAGCCTCACCGTTTGTTCGTTCGCCATGCAACAAGTCACTGGTTTAGACCTGGTGATTTTAATTACCTGCTTTTTTCCATTTTTTCCTTCACGTTTTCAACGGAAATTGCGTGGAAGGAAGGGAGCTTGAGGGAATGGGTTTGCACGTACCAAACAATTACAGATTTAATTCTCACTTGTTACATTATTATGGTGGTTGCAAGAATTGTCTTGCTCAGACTGGCTGTTCCGTTGGAAGGGTTGGTTTGATTTTCTCTTATTTTAACTTTATTTTATTTTTATTTACTTTTCAGATGAAGGCTTTTCTCGCGTTTGTCTATTTTAATTTTAATTTGCAGTTTAAATATTTATTTTTGAATATATTTATTCTAGATACCGTAAAATCGTATTCCTATAATGACTGATATTAAAATGATTTTCTAAAATGACTGTCCAAAAATATGCACTAATCGTTTATGTGCAAGCATATTATTTAGGTATAAAATATATCTATATGTACTTAAGTTCTGTCTTTTTCAACAGGATGGCGATCGAGGCTACCTCGAAGGTCTTGCGTCACGCTATGCAGACCTTTTCTCCACCCATTACGGCGATGTCCTCGACCACCTCGAGGAGTTGAGGAGGCACGAGTGGGATGAAATGTCTCCAAGAATGAGGGTACTCGGCGGACCTGGAACACCTCAAACACCTCCATCGGCAAGTCCTGGTTCCTTAGCTCTGAACAACTTGACAACGTCGCACTCTCAGCCAATCTACGTGCCCGGAAAATACTCGGTAAGTCTTTATAGGTACCCAACCAGAGTTAATGACGGCAGCAACTGTAACAAAAATTGGAAAAATAAATACTGTTTAAAGAAGAACAGTTCCTTCGCGGTGGAACACAGCAGTACGTGTATTGCTGTTTTGCAGATTTAGATAACACGGTAGTACCTCCAGAAAGTAACCATTATTCCAAATTAAGTCTTAAAGCTTCTTTCGCTTGTTTGCTTTTTATAGCCCATGTTCAATGCTTAAAAACATTTTGCGTGATCTAATTAGCAGCGGATACCTATACGAGTATATACAACTTTTTGTATCCAGTCAATATTAACACGTACTTTTATTATACCAGGTCAAAATCTGAACAAGAAAGGTACCTCATCCGTTCAATTGCCCTAAAATTTAAAAAGCCAAGTGCTTGCGCCTTCAAGCTAGTACCAAAAATTTTGCGTATACATAATCACGTTCTAAGTACGTTTTTACCCGCATCGAGTTTGTTTTCTTGGTAATTCAAGAACCGTGGATCGATCTTCATAAAACAAAGCCTGTAATAAGATACTCCTCATTACCCTACGGCAGATGAAAGCAATATTGATTGAAATAAGATCTTGTGAATTTTTATACTGCAGAAAAATTTTACTCATAATTATTTCTTTTAATATAACTTAGATTTACTTAACCTAATTTACTTACATAACTTTAAATGTAATTGATTCTTTAAATATTAATCAATTTTTACTTCAAACACCTGTTTGCAATGAGAAAATATAACAAATTGTCATACCACAATCCGTACATTGCTATCATAACTGCGATTGTATGGAGTAACACAATTTAATTTAACTGCAACGATAAAACAATGGTTTCTGAAAGGTGTTTCGTAGGGAATGTCTGTGTAAATTATTGCTCGCTGGAATATTGTGAAGCGTTTATCGTTCGAATTGATTGTAATGAGTCAATTCCATTCGTAGTACTGCAACAGAATTCAACCACTATTCGATTGTGGCAAGCAGTTAATTAAATACGAACAGTAGTTTCAAATGTCTTAGTGTCCGGAATATTTCACGCGATTTGGAATCCACTTTATTTCAAATGAGCTATGAACGTTTTACTAAGAAATCTTCCAAGACATTGCTTTCAGAATAATGCATTTGCATTGACGTTCTTCGCGAGTATTGTTGGGCCAATTAATTTTATTTGTTAGTAGAATATAGGCGTTTTATAAATCTTAACTATATATAACTAAAGAATTCTGGTATCTTTAAGTTGCCATTCTATGTAGTTCTTCTGTACCAATTAGACCAGTGGCAACATTGTCTTTCCTTTCCCGTTCAATTAATGATTTCTAAGTAATGATCAAACATTAACAGAATATTTGAACGTAACGACGTTTCGTCTCTATTTTCCAAGTCCTTAAATTGTATATATGTCATTATTGTCTTTTCAATCCCATGAATTAATACTCATAAATTGTATGGAATCATGCAAATTGAAATGTGGTGTTTACTTCTACAGCCTTCAAGCTGTCTCACAGACAAGGAGGAGGATGAGATCTACGGTTTCGGGTACGGCGTATTCGGCAAGCAGATGCTGCAGCGACAACAGCAGCAAAAGCAGTTGCTGCTCGCGCAGCCGACTCAGCCATTGATGCACAATCAGCAACATAACTATCAAAGGTAAGCTCATGGAGGGTTCGGTATTTCCAATACAAAGTCTACTTGTTTTCTGATATGCAGGACAACCCGTGTAGATGATCCAAGTAGATGCTGTTTCAGTGAGATTAAATTAATGTTTACAAATATTTCTATTCGAAGTAGGTACTTCAACCTTCTATATCTCCCTTCTCGTTTCTCCGTACAAGAATCTTATATAACTCAGTAAAATCACTTTGTGAATATTTTATCCACGCTTTATTGATTTCGCATAAAGAAAATCAGATACGTATAAAGTATCGTACAATTACATCGGTTATAGTAAAGCCGTGTACACATTAACCGACGCGTACAATACACAACGACGTTGTATGATTGCGTTTACGTGTATCCCTGAATAATTCATGAAATATATTGTGGAAATTTTTGAATATTCAATTGCGTAAATATTGTTACAAAGAAACTAAACATTGATGAGCGTTAAGAAAGAGCGTTGTGTAACAATTTCTTAGAATGTAACATACATATCACGTCACGTGCCTTTTCACACTGGGTTCGTGACATTTCTGCTGACATCAGCGATAACTAAAAGTACGTGTTGCCATATTGTACCTATAGACTAGCTTTTGCTCGCGCAATTGTCGAATTTCTGAAAACCGACAAATGCATGATTTTTTTTATTAATCAAGAGTGTAAATCTAAAATCACTGGTGCTTCCAAAATTTTCATACATTCTAGGTTCAGTGGTTTGGGCAGTGCGTTGATCTCTGGTCCAGTCATTGCGTCACCTTCCTCTTTACATATCAATGAACATATGATTTTGTGAAAACTTTTTCAATCAATGATTAACATATACACTGCAATCTTTTATTATATTATATCTGCCTGTTTAATATGTTTAGTGTTAGCAGCGAAATTGTGCATATTTTGCCTACGTACATGTGTAAACGCCCTTAAACGTGTCATCCTTAGGAGACAGATAAATTTCAATTGTGTAAACGAGCAGTAGGCGTTCGAGGCATATAAACATATTGGCTCTGTATAAGCATAAGCGTTAGATCCATTTGCGAGAAAAATTTGCT